>JAKNSH010324954.1:0-11594 GCA_027790015.1 Cymbopogon flexuosus
CTCCGCCCTCGTTGATGGCACCGACGCCGATGCCCCCACCTCCCCGCGCGTGGGGATGTACTTCGAGACCGAGGACGACGCGTACGAGTTCTACAAGGCCTACGCGGCCCGCCTCGGCTTCGTCGTCCGCAAGTCCAACAAGTCCAAGAACTCGCGGCACACCGTCACTCGCCGCCTCTTTGTCTGCTCCAAGCAGGGCTTCCGCCAGGAGCCCAAGAAGCCCCAGGACGAGGCCGCGGGCTCCGGCGTCGCGTCCTCGTCCTCGCTGGCGCCGTCGCCTCGGTGCCCGGACTCGCGCACAGGCTGCCTGGCGTCGCTCACCATCAAGCTCATTCCTTCCGCAAACGCCTTCCGTGTTACGGACTTCGTCGCCGATCACAACCACCCACTCGCCTCTTCTGCTCCCGCTGTGTCACTGGCCTTGCTGCCACCGAGCTCATCACACCACAGCATTGCCGTGGCGGCCAGCTTGCCGGACCCAAGGGATGGGCCACGGCCTGATATGCATTTTGAGACAGAGGAGGATGCCTATGTCTTCTACAACAGGTACGCCGAGCACGTAGGCTTCAGTGTCCGCCGCTCCTACAAGAAGCGGAAGCGAGGGATGATTGTGTCGCGAATTTTTGTTTGTTCCCGCGAAGGTGTTAGTGACCGCACCAAGCAAGAGGGTGGAGCAACAGTCAGTGCAAATGGTGGTGCAGGGTCAGCAGGCACACCTAGGCCGGGTCCGCCACCAACACGGACTGGATGCCAGGCGAGAATGGTGATCAAGATCACCCCTTGCCGGACATACCGTGTAGCAAAGTTTTTTCCAGAGCATAACCATCCTCTTGCCAATCCAGAGAGCGTGCATAAGCTGCGGTCTCATAAAATGAGAGCTCGTGCACATGAGCTTGGGGCAGGGGAAATGCATCGAAGGAAGCAAGGGAAGGGTGTGCAGCTTGGGGATGCTGGCGCGGCATTGCAATACTTGGAGGAGTTGCAGGTAGAGAGTCCTTCAGTGTATTATGCAGTAGGAGTGGGGCCTGATGGGAAATCCGCTGTAAATTTCTTCTGGGCTGATGCAAAATCAATAATTGACTACAGGAGTTTTGGGGATGTTGTTTGCTTTGATACAACATATGGATTGAACATTTATGGACGGCCGTTTGCACTGTTTGTTGGTGTTGACAACCATAAGCAGTTACTTGTGTTTGGTGCAGCAATGCTCTATGATGACAGCATTCAGTCACTGAAATGGGTATTTGAGGTGTTTGCTGATGCCATGCGTGCTAGGCACCCACAAACTATTTTGATTGATGAACGTCCTGAGTGTGCCATTGCAGCAGCAGAGGTGTGGCCTGGAAGCAACCACTGCACAGGGGTGTGGCATATCTACCATAATTCAAAGAGGCACTTGAAGCAGGTGTTTGAAAGCTCAAAGATTTTCAGCAATGCTTTGAGCCATTGTCTCTTTGACTGTGAGGATGAAATTGAGTTCTTGTTAGCATGGGAAAAGCTAATTGAGAAACATGACATTAGTGAGAGTGAGTGGCTCAGTAGACTTTTCCTGGTGAAAGAAAAATGGGCTTTACCTTATCAGAGAACCATGTTTTCTGCTGATATACTCTCAACTCTTCGTAAGGATAACATGATTAATGAACTGAAACGAGAGCTCAGTGAGCAGGAAGATATCCTGCAGTTCTTCAGGCGTTATGAGTCTATTCTTGAAGAGCATCGATCAAAGAAATTGCATGCTGATGTTGATGGCAGCCAGGTTACTCTGCCTATCCCGTCATTGCGAATGCTAAAGCAATCATCAAATGCTTATACACCTGAAGCTTTCAAGATGTTCCAGGGTGAGTTTGAGGCTTACATGAATTGCATGTCCTTCCCCTGTGGTGTGGTTGGCACAATCTCAGAGTACAAGATTGTGCTTGATGAGAAGCCATCAGAGAGCTTCGTCAAATTTGATGCACTAGATGGCTCGGCCACTTGCAGCTGCAAGAAATTTGAAGCTATTGGGATTCAATGCTGTCATGTACTGAAGGTGCTGGATCTCAAGAATATCAAAGAACTTCCAGAACAATATATTTTGAAGAGATGGAGGAAAGATGCACGTTCTGTTCAAATTGGGGAGGAGCCTGCCTATGGATCTGGCCGTGTCATGCAATCAACCTCAGAAGCCCGTTTCAGTAACATGTGCCGGTTGGCTAGCTTGATTGCTTCAAGAGCTGCCAAATCTGAGGATGTGATGTCATACATCGAAAGTCAGTCAAATGCTCTTCTGAAACATCTGGATGACATTCTACAGACAGGCTATCCTGATATGGGAAATCACACTGTTGCTTCAAGTAGTCAACCAATTTCCTTTGCAGGCAGCCAACATCCTGACCATTCAACACCAGTAGGAGTGGTTGCACAGACAACAAATGGTATATACTCTGTAATGTTTCAATATTTCCAACATCTCATCATTCTTTACTGTTTTAATGAACGTCACATGTGCAATGGCAGGCCTGATGGGGCTTTGATGGTGCACATTTGCATTCTGTAGTTCAGATCATACTGGCAAGTGGCAACATTGGTAAGTAGTTAGTGGTGTAGTGTTAGTTTACTCAGGAGATCTGATTTTATTGTCCATCACTAAACATGAAAAAACTCGGAAGGTTTTTTTTTTGGGTGGGGTGGGGGGATAGTTTACTCAGGAGAGGGGTTAGAGGTTACTGTTTAACTGTCTACCCATTTCACTGCTGTCAGCTACTCAGCTGTTTGGCATCAGACAAACGTGCTTTAAAACGTTTATACTGGACTAGCCACCAATACAAGGCCAAATTGATACCTTTCACTTCTAACCAGATTTCCTAAACAGATGGTGATTCCCTTGTTAATGTTTTGCAGGTTTTGTTTGTCCACAAGATTGAAACTTTGGTTATTTACTGCTAATTTTTCTCGAATAATATGAAATGAAATAGGAAGCCTTGTTTGCTAAGATATTAATTTTGACTACAATTATGTGAAAGTGTTTACTGACAATTGATTTGTTTCTTTGATAAAACTTCAGGGCTGACATGATTGTCAGGAATTCCTCCTCGTCCAGAGTTTTCGCCAGTGGACAACTGAATGGGTCAGTTAGTTTTTGTAAATTTAGTTGGGCATTAGTTGAAGTCTGTGTACAGTATTTATCTTGGCATGTTGATGTAACTGTGGTGCTAATTATATTCAATTTTGATGAACCTGTGCTTTCTCTGCATCAAATTGGCATTTTCTTGTCCCATTTTAGATTTTTGGTCCACTCCTGGCAAATAAGACTAACCCCTTTTTTCAGTTGTACGGAGAGCTTATCAAATTGGCATTATGTAGGCACCACAACCTTCAAAATATAAAAAATAAAAGAAAAAGTTGCAGGAGCATTGGAACAATTGATCACCATAACTAGCTTTAGAATGCTATTGTGTACTCAATTATAGTACTGCAGCTGTACTTGGACCCCAGAATCATACGTGGCCCCTGCCGTCCACTTCTGTGGTATTGTGCTTGTTGGAACTAGCCATTTCTGGTTGCTACCATGTGGAGCTACGCTGCTAAATAGCATCCTTATGGACAGAGGGCCAGTTGGCAGGGAGACTGCAGCCCATACAGCACCATGAGTTCGGCTTAGAAGCTGGCATGTGCGGCTCACAGTCTGCATTCAGCCATCGACAGGTATTTAGAACTAACAACTTCAATTTGAAGTTCCCACATACTGCCTCTTTCATCAATATAAGGGATTTTGAGTTGTCCTAAGTTTGAAAAAAATACAGAACAAAGGGTTATATTACAAAAATATATTTCATAAATTAATGATGCTATTTTGGTGTTGAAAATATTATTGCTTGTTTATATAAAATTGGTCAAACAGTGTACAATGCAAAATCCCTTGTACTCCCTTCGTCCAACAAATAAACGCAATTCTTTGACTTCTACGATTCCTCTTTGACCATTCGTCTCATTTAAACTTTTTGTGCAAATAAAAAATTAAATAAATCATTATGAAAATATCTCTAACGCTAAAATAAGTCATAACAAAACAAATAATATTTATTAAAATTTTTTGAATGAAACAAACGGTCAAACAGGAATTGTTGAAATCAAAGAGTTGCGTTTATGGACGGAGGGAGTATTTCAGGATGGAGGTAATATGTAAATATTTCTGGACAATTGATCAAATTCATACAAGTCATGAATAATCATAACTTGTCATGCCTTATCTCTTCATGATCTGCAATGTTTAGTGTCTGAGGCTTTTCCCTGCGTGCCATTATAGAAGTTTGTAATTCCCTGCAAGCCATTCTAGTTTACCAGGCAATAATTCCCTAGCAAAGTTATAATTATTGCTTGTTTGTACTAACAACTTCAATTTAAGTTCCCACATACTGCCACATGCTTTTCCCTGTTTGTAATTGCTCGCAAAGCTGGACTGCAATGATGTCCTGGTTTCCTTGTTGATACTAGTAGATCTCAAATTCAAGATAGGACAGGAAATGGCTGCTCTGAGTAATCTTGAACACAATATTCTTTCCGTGGTAACCCTGTGGTGGAGTGAAATCATGAAGATTTCAATATGTTAGCTGTGTCATAAGTTCATTATGCTAGATCATTTTTGTAATTTTCAGTTTCTTTGCCTTGTGAAGAAAAAAAAATTGTCATATTGCTCAAGAGTTTTAGACAAGTTTATTATGCACGAACCTCCTGTATTCAATTCCTACATAACCAAGGTTCATCAGGGGTGAACCAGCATTCTGGTTCTGCCCCATCCAGCGAAGGCATGCTGAATTGCTGACTGAGGATGAAGTCAGTCACATCGCTTGCCTCAAGAGTCTGTGATCACAATTGTCACGTCATCATGGGAGCAGTAATAAGTATTTTTGCACCTGACCTGTTGGTGGTCGCTAACAAGTTTAGTGTGAACAGAAAGTTAAGTTCCATAGTTTTACACCGCTGGTACTTGCAGAATGACACTACCTGGTAGCAAGAACCAGACTACCCCATTCCTGTAGAGATTTGCTGACGCAGAAACATCGTCATTGTTAATCATTGCTCCAAATGCGCCATATTCACATGCTCCAGCTGAAAAATCTTTGTTAGAAACATAATTTTCCTTTGATATTGTAGGGTTCACTTATATATTTATGCAGAATCCTAGTAACATACTGCCTCCAAATTAGGTCACTTAAGCTTTTGTCCTAAGTCAACTAATTTGACCAAGTTTTAGAACATATATTGACTCCTACAAGTCCAAAATGCACTAACAAGACATGTTTCATTGAATATAATAAAACTAATTTGATATCGTAGACATTGGTGTATTTTTTCTATAAACTTGGTGAAAGTTAGGTGGAGAGGACAGGAGAGGGAGAGTAGCAAACTTTGTACTATTTCTGCTTACTTTCTTAACAATTTTTACAACTTCTTTGTAGTATTGCTGCTTACTTTCTTAACAATTTTTACTTGCTTTTGGTCCCTCTTGTACCAGAGTTGGGGTAACTTACCGAGATGAAATTTCTTCTGCAGTACCCCAGGAAATGAGCATGGGGAGATGAAGCAGAGCTGGCAGATGACCGAGTGGAAGAGCATCTGTGGTACAAAGACGGATGAACAAGGCTCTAAGATTGTATTGTTGTAGATGTAAGATGAGAGACCCAGCCATGTATTTATTGTGTCCATCCTGAGATGTCATCCTTGTTGCTCACGAGTTACAAGCTGAGAACTTTTGGCTTTGAATGGATGGGATTCCAATGCCGTTGTTAAAATGCTTCTCCAGGTGTACAAGTGCCTCAGTTTTTTCGTTCTTGTTTAGGAAGTTGTCTACCCCAACTTGCTTGGGACAAAAAGCTAAGTTGTTGTTGTTGTTTGTTGTTTAGGAAGTTGCCCATGCTTACTATGTTCGAAGGGTTTGCTTTTCAATTTTGACTTCTACAATTGACGAACAAACTTACCAGAGACTTTGGTTTGAGGAATGTCATCGTTCTAAATAGGAGGGTACGTCATGAGTTTGTCCCGTAATTTTTTTGTATACATTGTTTTATTCTCTATGTTAATATTAATCATGTGCACGTTAAGATATTGAATTCATTCCATTCTACAACCAGAAGAAAAAATGAATGGAATTGAGAACAAAAAAGGGTATGGGATCAATCCATTTCTTAAACCAAAGACCCCATATCATGCAATTCAGATTTTTTTTTTCCTGGCTAATTTGTTAACAACATTTTTTTGCCAGTGTAGGATTTGCTCCCAATTGTGCATATATAATGCTACTCATAGAGCTCATTAAGCACGGATTAGCCATATAGCTGGTGTATTCTCATCTCATTTTCTCAAAATCTCAGCAAAAAAACATAAGTAACAATCTTCTTGAATATCAATATAAAAAATGTAACTTGATCCTCTCTAACCTCAACAACAAACAAAAACTCAGAACTGATATTTCGGATTACACAAATAAATTGTAAGGAAAGAGATATCCATCAAACGATTTTGCCAAGCAAGTAGCCAGAACTGATTTCCTCTGGCAAATTTATGGCTTTGTTATTGGTCTGTGTTCAAAGTTACACACAGGATTTTAACATCTGAGAAAGATTTGAGTTCCAGTAGTGGTACAGCTGATATTTGAGATGGGAAATGTTCAGCACGACGGAGTACGTCAGGAACTGTAGCCTATATAATTGGCCCAAAAGGGCCTCGTGTCCTAAATTCAATTAAAAGTGAGGTCAATGAACAATGAAAGCTGCTTGCTTATAACTAACGTAAATACACTTCTGGAGTACCTTCCAGAACGCAGCCTAAAGAATATCATACATGATCATTGAACATATGCAGAATAGCAAATAGAGCAATCTAGTCCTTCTTGTATATTATTGTTGGATAGACAGGACTCCACATGTTCGTCTTGACATATTCAATGGTTTCCTCCTGCATCACCATGACTTCAATGTAAAAAAAAAAGGCATAATAAGACTATAACATAATTTGCTTGGGATGAAGAGATTAAACACCTCACTGAGTCGTGCAAGCTCATGTGCATCCATGTCACGGTATCCCTCAGCTAGATCCTCTGCTACTGCCTCCCTCACAACTGCTGCTGCCACCTCCTTAGTGATGTCACGTATTCTGCATGTGGGACATATTAGAATAGTAGGCATAGCATAGAACAAAAACAGGAAGATCAAATTAGAATTAGAATTAATTATAAAACCTGGAGATTGGAGGATAAATTATCCCTTCGAGAACCTCCTCCTCTTTCATGTATGAAGCCAAACTACAGAAAAATTTACACATTAAATTTTACAGTTAAAGACGTAAGTAATAGCCCAATTGTGTATTTGTGTTGCAAGGTTTCATGGTAAGAGGTCAAGGGAGTCACCGTTCTGCTGCAGCCTGCAGCATTCCGTCAGAGATAACCCGAGCACCAGACAGAAGGGTTCCAAGCCCTATTCTGCGCAGCAAAGAAGCCATAAATGAAACCAAACTGTCATAAGAACAAAAGCTGATTGCATAGTGCATAATGATAATGATAATTATCTAACCCAGGAAAGAGGTACATATTGTTCCCTTGATTGGAGTGGCCAATCTTCCCATCACCTGTAAGATGCATTAATGGCTCAGAGTCAACATATGAAAAATTGATATCCTACCTATAAATATGAGTCACAAGGACTATGAATGGAAAGAGGTACCAAGATCCACATCATCAAATGGGCTCCCACTAGCAAAGATGACCTTTTCACCTAGAATTGAAAATGCTTCCCCAGGTGTACACTCGGCTACAGAATGGAATGAGCACACAATCATATAAGAGATGCAGCAAATAATGGGCATCAGCTGAAAATTACATGGCACAAACCGTTCTTAGTTGGATTGGACATTGCAAAAATTGCTGGCCTCGAAGAGGATGAATCTTTTAGTGCCTCTAGAACCTGATGGTACAAGTACCCCATTATGAGCGTGCACTTCAATATCTTATAGCTTTTCACAGTCAAAAAACGGTGAGTATAATGGCTAAATTAGATGTAATCCACTTTTCAGGTCTTTAAAAATTAGCACAAATGCCACTAGTGCTAGAACTCATATGTATTATTTGACAAAGTAAGGTGCATTCTAGTACCCTAAACTCATACACAAATAAATCGCTAGATGCCTAAACTCAAGAGCTGCATATTTCAGTTGTAAAACTGGCTTAACCATGTGAGGTGCATTCTAGTACCCTAAAACTCATAGTAGCTTAATTTGGACTTCATCTAATTGGCTGACGCCACACAGCTGGGCACTAAGAACAGATGGAAGGCGACTTTCTGCAGATTTGGTTATGTTTGCGATCTTGTAATTTTAAGTTAATTTTTGAGAGAGAAGCTCTTAATTGGAGATCCCCCATCATTCCCTTATTCTGTCCAATAAGGCAATGGGGTAAAGAAAAATCAGCAAGGCCTGATTTCACTCCTTGGTCATTTTAGTGCTTTGGTACTTGTGGAAACATATTCATGGACTCATGGTTTTGTCTTTGAATGGAGGAATCCTAACATTCCTCAGCTTGTCTAGTGTATTCAGCAGGAATCCTCTCTGTGACGCTCTGCCGGTGCCATTGAGTTGGAGTCCCTTTGGTCTTGAGTCTTAGTTATCGGTCTAGGGTTGCTTTCATCGCTCTAGTTGGAGACGGCGAGGTTGTTATTCCTTTTTTGAGTTGTATACTGCCAGTTCAAGGAAATAAGTAACATGCAACTATTTAACCTGCAACTATGAGTCCATGAATATGTTGCAATAAGGAAACCAGTAGAAGGGTGAAAAAAAGTAACTGCCCAGTAAGCATGAATTAATATTAATACTATAGGCATTAGAGTAAATAAGCAGAAAGTAACATGCAACTATTCTTACCTCCTTCGAGAACAAACCACCAACAGCAGATAATCCAAGAATGACATCAGGTTTCACCTTTTTAACCTACACAACATACAAGGTACCATACAGATGTTCAGATTCATAAGCTAAGTCCAGTTTGTTAAGTCATATTTTTAATGCTAAATATATATAAATAAGCTGATAATATTAATATTGCATAAATGCTAATCTTGAAAATAAAATCTAAAAACATGTCAGACCAGAAATAACAGAAAACCCCAAGTTGGGTGGGGTTTAATGATCTGAGTCAGTCAGATAAACTGTGTTAAAAGTCATGAGGCGTCGTTTTGTATGCAGTGCTGTACCACAACAGTCAGCAATGAATGCTCCTTAGTATTTGCTGTGGAGGGGGACTTTTCAAACCTAAATTCATACTTGGTCTCTTTGGAAAAGAGCATGACTCAGCGCAGTAATGAACCAGGTCCATATTAGAAATTAGAAACTTATTTTGGGAATACATATTCCTTTGCAAAGTGTGGTAGTTCCATCCTTTAAAAAATAGTAACCTCACAATGCAACATGTTTATAAAAGCACCATGTACAAGATTAGACAGTACCACTTCAACTAAGCTTGCCCCCTCACTTAGGCCCTGGTGACCAAGCTCACTCTTTCTCCTAGCAAAAGGCCGTGCATCTGGATCAATATCTTCTCGATCTTCTGTTATTAGGCCCTAAACAAGGAAAATGCAAATCAGGTTATGAGTTCATAAAAGTACAGAAAATTAGTACGTCCAAAAAGAACTTAGCAAAAACAGAGACAAATTTGCATTTTGAATGATTGGGCACAGCTAGTAATCAATTCTTATAGAGCAAGAGGCACTCTCAATGACACGACATGATAAATACAACAGTGGTGATTCATTTAAATTTCTTAGAGCATGTGACTTCCCAAGCCTTTCTTTCTACTTAAGATTACCATTCCAAATACAAGTGGTGAAGGAGTGGATATTATAAAATAGTAGGCAACCCTGCAAATGTATGAATAGTTAAATGGTTCTTGGTTATCCAACTTACATGGGCATCAACTATCCAGAATTGACTCCTTGCACTCTCAAAAGCAACCTCATTGTTTCCCAACATTCTTGCCATGGTTCTGCTTGCAACATTCACCACTCCAATACCAGCACTGTAAAGAATGAAATAATAGAGGTAATATTTCTTTTGCACAGCAGTGTAAACATTACTCATATTTCCAAGATTCTTTCTGAAGTTAATATGCTAACTGCCAAGTTATCAGAAAAATAAACACAAAGTTGCTGTGAACCGCTTAGCATGTTATTCTAATTTTAAACGAAGTGATGAAAAAAAAAAGGACTGAAGACAGAGCGTTCCGGACCTGCCAGCACCAGCAACAACAATCCTTTGCTTTGGGAAATCTATCATTGGCCTCCCTTGTGCACGTACAGCTCCTAAAAGGCCTGCTATTGCGACACCAGCAGTTCCCTTTGTATACACAAAGATAGTCATTTCAAGAGCAACACATTGACTCTTCTAGATAACAATGGAAGATACTAACTAGAGTACTTTAACCAGATGTCAAAGGTCAAAACCTCAAGCTCCATTTAACTTTTAAAAGCTTGATATAATACTGTGCAATGGTATCACCAAAAACTAGGGGCAATTGGCACAAATGACGGCAAATCTTAGGAACAAATTTGCAGAAATTAGGACTAACCTGAACATCATCATTAAACATGCGATAAGTCTTTCTGTAACGCTGCAACAACCTAAAGGCCCATTTACTTTGGAAATCTTCAAACTAGAAAAATACAAGATGAGTATAGTGATATAATTCGGGATAAAGCCGAACGTAATGAAAATGTAAATGAAATGAAGCATAGAATGTCAAAATAACACCTGTACGATAACATTAGGCCAGCGAGTAAAAACAGCTTCCATGAATTCATCAATAACTGAGACATATTCATCTCCCTCTAGACGGTGCTCTTGTAGCCCAAGATCTGTATGATAAGGAATTAAGAAAAATTAGAATCACATGACAATTTTTCTTGATATCTTGCTAAGTATCAAGTGCATCTAATTTGAACAGGTGCCACTATATGTGTTAGAAAACATGGATATCTATGGCACTTGCTACATGATCTTCTCCTTTACAATTAGAAAGTGGCCATAATGTGAAGAAAAAAAAACTAGGTGTTCGATATGACAAATATGTGAAACAAAACTAGGTGTTTGATGGATAGATAAATAAATACTGCAGTATCTTACAAAGAGGATCCTTAAGGAGCTTCTCATTGTTCGTTCCGACATCAATCATAACAGGAAGAACCTAGAAAAAAGTAAGAAAGCGATCAAAGACACGAAAGACAACTATCTATTTGTCCAAATGAAAACCAAACGTAAACAAGTAAATAAATAACAGTAGATTACTTTTTTTTGACAAAACAGTAGATTACTTGAGAGGTCCATTTTAGATAACACTAGTGTACTCTACAAGCTATTATCATTTCATTAAGAACATGGTTCCCAATACAGAAAAATCCACTCAGATGTCAAATAGGTCTTTGATGAATATCTTCCAACAACAACAACAACAACTTAGCCTTTTGTCCCAAGCAAGTTGGGGTAGGCTAGATATGAAACCCAAAGATACAAGAAACACAGAGACACATAGAAGGTCATGGCTCAGGCACGTTGATGGCTAGTCTCCAAGCGCCCCT
>JAKNSH010325172.1:0-10683 GCA_027790015.1 Cymbopogon flexuosus
CTGTTCCTAGAACAGTAAATTGTGAGAGGGGTTCGGAGTTGCCGGCGTCTACGAAAATCATAGTATCTATTGTATAGATTTATTAAGGTAATTAGTTATTTTATTGCTGTTCTTTTAGTTTGTCTATTTTGAGAAGATATCATTATATCAACAGTATGAAACCTAACACAAATCAACATAATTTTCAGGTTATTAGTTTGGATTGAAGAAAAAAATTATAAAAGGAATACCCACGCCCCCACACAAGTGAATTTGCAAGAATGGAAAAATTTGTTGCAGGTGCAATTTTTTCTGAACCTTTTCATCCTTTTTTGCTGGGGGATTTGGATGGTCAGAAATGATTTTATCTTTCGGAACATGCCGCCACAAGTGGCCTCCTGCCGAGCATATACCGTGGTTGAAGCCTCCTTGCTGCTACACAGAATCAAGGCCTCTCTTAAACCTCGTTTAGCCTCATGGATAGACTCTCACCTGTAATTGCTTCTGTAGCTATTTTTTTTGTTTCCTTTTCTGTTCCCTAGCTTGCTGTTTTGTCTTGGACAACTTTGTTTTTCTACTTGTACTTGGTTTAATTCTGGCTTTAATAAATCACAGTAGGAGCTCCTGGCTCCTCCTGATCTTTCAAAAAAAAAAAACACAAGTGAATTTGCAGTTTATTAGTTTTTAAATATTTTTTTATTTCTTTTCTTGTACATATTTTGTCGTCCTTTCTAAAAAAAAGTTTGCATTCTAAGTTTTCGTTGAATTAGTGTCCATCTCATGATTCTACTGCGCTTGAATTTCTTATACTAAAGGATCTAAATGTATATATCAACTTGAACTCCAGAGTGTTCTGGTCTGAAAGTTTCTTTCCCTTCAGCTTGTTGTACTATTACTGAAACCATGCATTTGTCTGTACATGTTGGAAGACTGATTTGCCGATGCCTTACTCTTCTATATGCCTGAGTTCAATTGCTGCTTGCTTGGTTTGTACGACTTCCAATTGCCAATCTATCTAATTGTAGTTGCTTTGCATTTACTTATGCAGCGAGGCTCACTAAATAGAGTCTCACAATGGCGAGGTTCAAGAGTTGCCTCCACCACCACCACCACCACCTCCTCCTCCTCCTCCTCTAAATACGATCCATGAGCCTCTTACTGCTGAGGAAACAAAGAAGAACTACCACGAAGGATGCCCTGGGTGTCGGCTGGATGAGGTGAACAAGATGAACACCGGCATCCCCTACCTCAATTTCTTCTTCATCTGGATTGTCTGCCTCACTGCCGGTGAATTAATCTATGTCTCAGTCTTTTTTATTTCTTCTGTTTCTTATGTTGTTTGTATCTGCTGAGCAGAGGGCACCAAGTACTTACCTCTTCGGTTAGCTGCTATCTGCTATGCTACTTCCTCCCTCCAGTCATATATACTAAAACACTTTGACCTAAATCTAGTAATTACTAGAAGCTCAGGCATGGCTTTGCCGAACCCTCATTGGAGCAAACCCACAGGATGCCAATCATCTTCCAAATTGACTGGTAATATTTTATTTGCTCCTCAATTGGAGGTTAATAAGGTACCTAGGTGCATGTTCAGAGGCACTGAATTCTTGTGATCACGGATCAACATTCATCAGATTTCTCATGAGACAAATCATTATATTGGATGGAAGTCATAGTCTATCTGCAGCTGAGTAGGATCTGAATGACTGAATTTCGATGAAATTCAACCATTTCGGTGAGGCCCGGAACAACATCATACCAGTCAAAAATTTCGGTTGTGGACAGGGGCAAAGGCTGCCACGACAGACCACTCATGTCCAGGACTGGCTGCGTAGGTCGATGGGGTGAGAGCCTGGGAGGTGCAACTTATGCACGTTACTACAAAGAATCTGGGTGAAGAAGGGGCAAGCAGGAGCGTAGGGACGGAAACATTGGAAACATTCATCATTCTATATGGAATTCTGATGGTTGAAAACGCACTATATTTAGATTCAGTTATTCATTGATTATTGCTGACATAAATTATAAAATCAAACTTTAAATATGATAGTGGTCGAAGACAGTCATAGACAATATTTTTTGGAGCAACAGTTGTAAACAATGTCAATTTTACGTTAACAAATTTGGTGTACGAAATATTTGTTTTTGTATGTATGGTCAGCTTTCTTGATGAGTCTTGAAAGACTCAAGAACAATGGCCTGAAAAAATGTAGTATGGGTAACCAACTACCGAGCTTCACCCATGACATAGGCTCAATGAGGCGCCAGGATTTGGTAGGAGAAGATTAAATTCAATAATTTTTGAAATATTTAATTTGAAATCGTGAAAATCATGTGTATATTAGATACTACAACTATATTCTCTTCTAATAAGAAAAATTGTGATCAAAATTAAACTATCAATACCCCAGCTAAATGCAAGAGAACAGGGCATTATTATTCATGTGTTATCTCTTATACATAGAGATAGATCGAAACATAGCAATGTAAGAATTAGTTTACAACCGTAATGCAAGAGAGGGAAGATGGTGGCAAGGCCAATGAGGCACACCTATAGATGCAGCTCAATGGCCTCAGAATTAGTTTGGCGTCTTTGCAAGCTCATTGAAACATAGCAATCTATTCCAACTCGAAAGTTTGAGCTGAAATCCTTGCAGGGTAATAGCGCCATTTACTCTATGAAGATATTGGAATTGGCTCGAACTTTCTATACCAAAAAGGGATGGGCTAGGGGCTTTCTCCAGGATCAAAGCAGATCAACTTGCCAAATTCATTGATTGAATTGCATCGTTGTTGTACTTAAATTGTTCAATAAAATGCGAATGTCTGTTTCTCAATCTCAAGTTCTAGGCCATCACTTGGCCTTGTCAAGAGTTATTGACAAACAATGTAACTAACAAGTTATGAAAGAAAATTAACTACATCTGTTCAAAAGAAAAAGGTAATTAGCTACAGAAGTGCAAGGAATCAGTACAAATTAGCTTATTTTTTCTAAGGATAATGCATATTGCACGGCTTCCACCCATTATTGTTTTTTTCTAACCACTTTACTTTTTCTTATGCATATATCCTTGTTATTTGAAAAAAAATGTATACTTATGATTCATTCCCTATCAGTTTTGTTCATTTCCCTTAGTACCTGTTTGGATCTCATGAATTGAAACCCATATGTAGAAAGTGCTTCCTATTTTATTATTAGATTACTTTCCAATTCCTCTCAATTCCTGGGAACCAAACGTGTTCTTATCGATTTTTTACTGATAGGGAAATTATATTTTTTGTAGCATAATATTGCTACAAGATAAATAAAACATATCTTACAGATTATACAGGTGTGATCTATTCGTCTCGTCAAAAATTCTTGGAGAGATCATCACTAGCTAGAAAATGTAGATGCTATAGCACTCTAATTGTCAAAGAAAATTCCATACTGATTTTTTTTAGAAAGAAAGTTTCCCCTGCTTTATATTTGAAAAGCAAATTGCAGCATTTTAGGTGCGAAAATTCCATACTAATTTCCTTTCACTTTTCCATCTAAAGTAGATGCATATCTTTTTTTATTTTCAATTTAATCACATCAAATTTATTTTATTTGTTGTTAAATAACATTTCATTTTTGCATGTTAAAGCTCTTCCGATTCAATCATTGTACCCTTATCTATACTTCCTGGTATGTATACATGCTTAAAATCTCAAATTTCACCTTCATTGACATACAAAGAGCTGGGAACTCAATGAATTCTGAAATTTATTGATTGGTGCAATACAATAGATCAGGGATTTGAAAATCGCAAAGCAAGAGCAAGATATAGGGTTCTATGCTGGATTTGTTGGTGAGTAAAGCCTCTAAATGTTGAGATTTTCATTTTTTTTACATTTCTATAGTTCTTAGTGTTGCATGTGCATTTTCTTTAAAAGATGACTATACCGGAATTATTGTCGCAACTCGACAGTTGTTGTCACTAGTTATGGTTTGATTAAATGTATTTTTCTATTTCAGGGGGAATTTATTTCCTTACCAGAACCATTAGTTCTGTGCCATGGGGTATATTTGCTGACAAGTACGGAAGGAAACCCTGCATCGTGATGAGCATCATCTCAGTGTATGGAACATTTAGACTTATTGTGGGGTTGTATTTAGTACTTATTGGCAAATGGGCTGAAGTAAACCTAGTTCGATTTTCCAAGATTGTGTTCAACACACTCTTTGGCATTAGCAAGAGTTATTGATGGCAATTGTAACTAGGGGGTTGCTTGGGTTGCTCTCTTGTATAATAGGACCAATCAAGATAACTTACTGTATGGATTGATTGCCCACAATTAGAAAAGGAAAGTAGGCATTAGACGATGCTCATGGATGCATATGTATTTTACAGGCCTGTGCTATAGAAGTTTGTAGGAAAGAGCACCAAGCTCTAGGAATGTCTCTTGTAAGGACAATCAAATCTCTTTTGCGTTTTAATCCTTCAGCTGATTCTTGTCTATGTTTACACATTTCTAATTTATGTCTAACATCATGTCAGGTTACATCATCAATAGCGACAGGTCTTGTTGTTGGACCAGCTATTGCAAGGTTTCTTGCACAGGTGATATTTTCACTCTTAATTGTTCAATAAAGCAAACTTTGCAAAAGATATATGAACATTATCTATCCTCTATTTATATTAGCCTGCAGAAAAGTACCCATGTATTTTCTCCAAAGAGTCCGTATTTGGAAGGTGAATTACTACTCATACTATTTTTGTTATATGATTCTTTTATCGCTTTATGCATATGATAAATCTTTGTAATTTGCTTCTACCTTTAGGTTTCCATACTTCCTCCCATGCTTGGTCATATCGATTCTTGCAGCAGTATCATGTATCTCCTGTATTTGGCTTCCGGTATGAAACAACTTTTCCCTTATGATTCTTACTCTTGAAAATCCAATTTGTTATTCTTTCAAAATGCATAAATATATCAGAATTTGCTATGCCTCTGTACATAGGTATCCTAATAATTTTTTCTTAAGATTTGAGGAAACATTGCACTTACATACCGTCCCATTTTCTTAGGAAACGCTGCCCTTTCACAAGGATCACAAAGTGGATGCTATTGATGAAGTGGAAGCACAAGTTGGTCACTCAAACATAGAAGCTGGACAAGCTAAAGAATCTAGTGGCACATCTACAAAGAACCTACTAAAGAACTGGCAATTGATGTCATCAATAATCCTGTATTGTATCTTTTCTCTTCGTGACACAGCTTATCTTGAGGTGATCTCTTCTTATAGTATCTTGAGAGTAACTTCTTTAATAACAGTTCAATAGAGAGAATACTAATAATATTATTGTGGCCCTTGAATGCTAAGCTATAAATGAAGAAGCCTAATATATATAAATGTCTCTTTAGATATTTTCACTCTGGGCAGTGAGCAGTAGAAAATTCCGGGGCCTGAGTTTGACATCCCAGGATGTTGGCCTTGTGCTTGTCATTTCAGGTATGTGATATTTCCTAAGTTTTTATGAACAGTTAATGCACACAATCCCTTGCAAAAGAGAAAAAAAATGAAGTACATGACCTGCAATAAATTAAAGTATAATGCACACATAGAATTCATCTTTACCACTTCCAGATGCACTTCCATCAAATTATTTATCTTACAATGCCATTTGATCCTGGCAGGTTTGGGTGTTCTGGTATATCAACTTGTTGGTTATCCCTTAATTGCCAGGTACTTGGGACCAATCAGACCATTACGACCTGCTGCGGTATGTGAGAAACACATCTTAGTGAGATTTACTTCAACATACCACTTGTGATAAAACAAAGTAATTTAGTGTTTAAGTGGGGAAAAACATGCATCTACATTATAAGTAAAACAAAATTGATGATAAACATAGATTTGAATATTAGGTGGGGGAGAATAGTGATCAGTTTCTTTTATGAAACTATGTGGCATGCTTCCAATTTATAAAAAAGAAGAAATTCCTTTTGTTTTTGTTAAATGCCTGTTTATTTTAAATGGGTCTTTGATTGTAGGTCATGTCTATACTTGTCCTGGCAACATATCCCTTCATAGCCAAACTACAAGGGCTAGAACTCAAAATACTAATCAATATAGCTTCACTTTTGGGGAACACATTTTCTGTGAGTTGTTATTTTCCTCATTAATATAAGCATCCATAAATGAGAACACACAAGAATTTTTCTTATTTTTGAACAAATTCTAATATCTATTTGAAAAAATTAGGCTACAATTACTACTCCGTGCAACATTCTACAAAACACAGCAGTGGTAAGCATCAACCATGTCTGATAGGCTAATTTGTTTGAATCCATATACCTGACCATTTTTGTAGATTCTAACTTCCCCTATGGAACATATGCAGACACAAGAACAGAGAGGTGTTGCAAATGGCATCTCCGTAACTCTAATGTCATTGTTCAAAAGTGTAGCTCCAGCAGCAGGAGGAATTTTGTAAGTACTACATTCTTTTTCGGACAAAAAAGTATTTCTTTCGTTTTTCCAATTGCTGAGATCTTTTTTTTTTCTTGCTATCATATACAGGTTTTCGTGGGCTCAGAAGCACATGACTGGGCTGTTATTACCAGGTACATAAACAACACATACACGCTGTTGTGATGATTATGCCTTATCCTTAATTGTAGGATGTCGGGCAGCTAAATCAACCACAAATTATTGAGTGCATATTCCTATTTCAATTGTGAAAAATGTAGGTGACCAGATCTTATTCCTGATGATAAACATGGTGGCGATAATCGGACTAATTTTGACGTTCAAGCCATTCTTCTCCATGTCAGATGCATTGAGGCGTTCATAATAGTATATGATTAGTTATCTCACTTAGGGTTAAACCACTTTGGTCACCTATTGAAGACCTTATAATTTAAACTGTGAGAATATATGTACTAAATATATCGGTATATACTTTCACGTAATGTTTAATTCTGTGATCAGTGTGGAGGTGCTCTTCAAATTTTCTTGGATGTAAATTCTGGAGCACCTAAATTTATAAAGAGAGCATGCCGCAGAATGGCAGGTAATAGATAGATGTATAAAGAGAGCACTACGGCACTACCATACCTGTTGATTGTGTGCACGAGCACAAACTCCCCTAATTTATAATAGTGAAACTGGAACAGCACGTCCTTCACCAGAGACGATAATCTTTTTTTTCTTTTTTCTTTTTTCGAGTACCAGACTACCAGATGATGATCCGAAGAGCGTGACCCTGGTGCAGCCGGTAGGATTAGATGTGGTTTAGTTTAACACACGTTTTGAACTCCAGGTGACAGCAGAAATCTTCTCATACTGTTCAATCAATGTAATTTTTTTTCTTGACTGTTGGTTTGTGCGCGAACAGTTTGTGATTGACACTGCACAATCAGCTCCTGGGGTCTCTAGATGCACCTTGATAACCCTCATACTCAAACCTTAACCAATGGTGAGTTGGGACTGAAAAACAGCAACAGCAGGCAGCAGGATCTCAGTCTGTCCAAATACGAGTGCATGACTAAAATCTGACCGTCGAGTGCCGATCGGACGGCCAGCATTCTCTGCCCTCCAAGGCTTATCCAGTTATTATCCCTCCCGCTCGCAGGCGCAGCAGCAACAGCACCCGGGGCCAAGAAGGCCACAGCCACCCATGGCGCTCCTGCTCTCCCCGACCGTCTCCTTCCTCGTCTCCCCCGCTGCTCCACGCTCCCGAGCTCCCTCCGCTGCCGCTAATGTCTCCTACCCCGGTAAGCTCCGCTGACGCGCATCCTCGATCCCCGTCGTCTTGTTCGAGTCCAACTTCCCCCCTGTACGCTGTCCTGGCTGGTTGGCATCGGTTCTTGGGATGGATGTCATGCCCTACCAGCTGCAATCCCCGCAGCGAACTGCGGATGCGAGGTTTATGGTCGGTTTAATTGTTCGCTGATCGAGCCCCGGGCGTTTCTGTGCCGCTGTGATGCTGCTGACTGGTTCGGGGATTTCATCGAACATTAATCGGGCAGCAATTTCTTCTGTCACTGAGCTACGCTCCCAATATGCTACAACTGTATCAAATGGGCCAGGAATGCTAGAGGACCAAATTTTGATCCTTCCCTGTTTATGCCAATTACTGTAAGATTAAATAAGCAACAAATTGAATGCCTTGTTTACACTCGTATAAGCTTCGTTGGATAGTAACGCCGCGGAAACCTTATTTTCTCTATTGTATTGCAACCTTTCGTGACATGAACCCATTACTTCATTAGGCCCATGTGAGTTCAGAATTGAGATATGTGAATTAGTGTGCACTAGATCCTATTAAGTGGTTTGCCTTTTTGTTATTACTGTTGTTGCAGCCTCAAGGCTGCAATGCAAGAACCTGCCCTCCCTACAGAGCCCTCTGAATGTGATTTGTGCTTCTTTCGCTGAGAAGAGGCCGGTTCTTGTCCATGCCACGGCAGAGGGTTCTGAGGCTGGTTCGGAGCAGCCAGAAGAACCGAAACCAGTGACCAAGATCGAGGACATGCCGCTCGAGTCGAAGCAGAAAATGATCATGGAGCAGAGGGCGCGGATGAAGCTTGCCAAGAAACTGAGGCAGCGGCGCAAGCGGCTTCTCCGCAAGAGGAAGCTTAGGAAGAAGGGCAGGTGGCCACCGTCCAAGATGAAGAAGCTCAAGAATGTATGAACAGCGTTATGTTGACCGCCACTCTTCCTTTGCTCTCTGTGTTGTGGTTGCCCAGTTTACCAATTTTGCTGTTCAGAATCTGAGACACGATACCTACAAAATGTAATTCTGTTTTCACGTAATTGAATCTTCATACAGCTATGAGTCTGAATTTTCTACCTGCATCCATATAAGCTTTGGTTTAGGGTTTGTGAACATTGCGGTATCTTTTGTAGCTGAACCTATCATACATACATCATGATAAATACCATTGGAAGGGGCAACTAGATGATCCTCGAAGATTTGAATATTGCCGGCCTGTCAGATTTCCAGTTGGATCTTGCCCTATGGGTTCATCATTTTAGGATAAGAAGAAGCCACTGCTCATCAAGTTTTCCCAGCTTTCCCACTTTATATTGTTGTGTTTCCAAATCTTGAACTAATACGATAGCCGAAGGAGTACAAAGGTGCATATTTCAGCCTTGAAAAATAGCTGATACAAATGAGCCATTCTTATGAAATTGCCTTTTCTGTGGCCTGTGTAGTGCAGATATTAACCGTAATGTCCTTGCAATTTCAGAATGGGTTTAATCCTACTCATATGCAGAGTGAAATACCATAATGTGCATTATTTATCAAAAAAAAGCATAATGTGCAATGTGCATTACCTGCACTGAACTTCTGAAAGATTCTATAAGAAGTGCCTTAGTAACACCCACCACCACCCCAAAAAATGAGAGAAAGCTGCAGTGCCGACCATTTTCCAACAGTCTAAGGCTCGCAAAGGTTGGAGCTCCACCGCTGTGCAAAGTTGATCAAAGGCATCTTTGTTTGCTTACTCAGTTGGCTACAGTACATGGTATCGACAATGCCCCCATGCTTCTCTTTATGGTGCTTGATACTCAAGAAAAGAACAATCATCATATGCTCCAAATGATTCAATACTTTACATATTCCCCCTTTTCTTGCAACCATAATCTTGAAATTTAAATAGAATTCATAAATGGTTTATTGGAATCTGACGTTATGGCAAAATCATCACCGATTCACCGGTCTGTAAAGGAGGCGGAAATTTACCTGATTGTCTCAAACTTAGAAGACACAAGGGGGTGTTGGTCTTTTTTTTTGGATGAAGGAGAATCAGATACTTCGTCTGCTTGGCTACTCAGGGCGGCAAAGTGAAAAGATGAACAGCAGCAGATTGCGCCCCCGGTCTACTGAGGCTCTCTTCCAAAGTTCCAATCTTCCCCCTTGGTGCCCGGATCATGGCACTGAAAACGCTGTGATTGGGACGCTGGGTTCTTGTGGGAGAAAGACATCGAGGACAATGAAGCATTGTGGAACCGCCTTTTTTTCCCCTCATGTGCGGGTTACTGATTAGTGTATCTCACATCTCCGGTACAGTTCTGTTTGCCTCTTTACCCGCACCACTTCATCATCACCACTATGATCTGAGTATCTGATAGTCGATTAGCCGCCTCGGATCCAGCCTGGTGTGGAAAGAAACAATCATCGTCATCAATCCCGATATACCGATAGATAATTTCAAGTGGATGTGATTGTTGCAGGGGTAAATGAGTTCCCTTTGCTGTTGTGGAAGATGAAAGTCTGTTTAGCTATTACCAGAAAGTGAGGTTCAGTGACTCACTAAAGGCAAGGCTATCCGATACGTTACCTGAAAATGACTCGCCTGGCGCTTTGGCAGCCAGACACACACCGACACTATCAAGTGTAGCAGCAAAGCTTTTTTAACAAAAAAAAAAAAAGTCTTGTTTTTTGACAAAACACATGTGGTTAAAGGATGGAATGCTCGACACTTCGACACGGCATAGGGTCTCTGGCTTTATGATCGAGCCATCACTTTTCTTGAATCATGAATCGACTATCCTAATCCTACCCATCATCAACAACAAACTTGTGGACATTTAATACACTTGTGATTGAACACGCATTAATCCACTTTTAAAGAATTGAAGGAAAAAATTGTCTTTTTTTGCTAGTAAAGCAAAATCACTGAAACCTAACTAAGTGCAGGAGGAGGAAAGTGAAAGCAGCTTCTTCG
>JAKNSH010325854.1:0-12675 GCA_027790015.1 Cymbopogon flexuosus
CATCAAAAGATTTGTGCCTATCCTTTGCATTGTTCAAGTTGCTTAGATGTCGATTTGCGAAGTATGATATCACCAATGCCGTTGGCTCCACAGGGCACAAGTTTTTCTGGAGCTTGCTGTTGAAGGATGGTGAACATAACAGGGTATTCAGGGTGATTTATGATGAGCTTTCATTCATTCATGATTACTACAATTCATCACTACCAACATCCTATGCTAAGTGTTGGCTACCTGCCTTGACCATTCTTATCTCACTCTTCAGCATAGGTTACTGCGTCGTGGTTGCATATTTCATTGTTGTGTTTGCAGGTCAGGTGCACAAGCATGGTGACCGCAGTCAGATCAAGTGTGATTTCTGGTGCAGTAACTTACAGGCAGTAAGTCAGCTGCAGAACAAAGAATTTGGAAACTTGTACTTTGATGTGCTGCCAGAATTTCTGCTTCTAGTTTTGGTCCTGATCGCTGAGGTGAGGGATATGACTTCCTACATCAGCTCCAACTGGACCAAAGTAGCCCTCATATGCCACCATGTAAAATGTGCATCTTTACAGCATCCACACAGAATTTATAAATGGGTTGGTCTTCTCTTGCGGTGGAGATGCAAGATAGTGAATCATTGGGATGAACAAATAGGACAGTGCTCAGTATTGGTACTTCACCGAACTACAAGAACAAACCTTATCGGTCTTCTTAGTCATGTATTCCATCATTTGCCAGATGAGAAGATGAAGGTCGAGATGCCCACAGCTGTGAAGGTTTGCATCATGGATGCACTAAGTAGCGCTGGTAGCAATACTGTGTACCAAGTAGGCAATATCAGAACGTTTCTGCAGCGAAGTCAAGTTGGAAAAGGCTTCCTCTGGTCATGCAATGGCAGGATGAGTACATCTGATACTATACTTATATGGCACATCGCCACATGCATCTTTGAGGTGAGGCACCCTTACAAGGCTGATATAGAGCAAGTTTCTTACCCGATTGCAATCCAGCATAAGACCGCTGCCACTCATCTATCACGGTATTGTGCATACCTTATGACCTGGTCCCCGGAGCTTCTTCCTGACGAGGTTGCATGGACCAAGAGCTTATATAAGGCTGTCAAGGAGGATACTGAGCATGTCCTGAATGTTCGTGCTGCGACTGGGCCACCATTGTTGCCCAAGGCTGAGTATCATGATTTGGTGCAATTGCTAAGCGAAAAGTCCAATCATTTAGTGGTGCAGAATGGTGTGAGGCTTGGCAAACAATTCGTGGAGTTGGTTGAGGGTGAGGAAACAGCATGGGCAATCCTAGCAGGTTTCTGGGCAGAGATGATCCTGTACATCGCGCCATCCAACAATCTAAAAGGGCACAAGAAGGCCATTGCCCGCGGCGGAGAACTGATCACTCTCCTCTGGGCACTGCTCTACCATGCCGGAATAGCCAGTAGGCCAGGTGATGCTGCCAGCGCTGCTGGTAGTGGCGTTGGCGTAGTGTTTGCCAACCATGCTTAGTTGGTCATGTCAATATAGTGGTGTTTGTGTCTTCTTGTTACGATAGTATATATAGAGTCCACTGTTATCTAAGAATTTAGACATGAAAAGAAATCTACTGCAGATTAGTTCATCACCTTTATTAAAAACTAGCAGGAGAGCCCGCGCGAAGCACGGGCAGCAAGCTGAGTTGATGGTGTAGACAGATTACAAAGAATGGTAGTTTGTACATGAAGAAGAGATGATGGCATATGAAGATACTAATGTTACCTAATCCAGTAGGAGAGGTCCTCGAGGGGGGAGCTGGATGAGTTGCATGGCCTTTTATTTCTGCATTAACATAATCAGTAATACTGTAATAGATATGAAAATTGTTAGCCTACTAAGATGTGTTTAAGGGTAGATCAAATGATTAGATGGAGCACCACATTTACAGGATATAAACTGGTCATCAGTGGGGCATTTGGGAGGCTGATGTTGATTCAGCATCTGGTGTTGCCTTCTTAGTGCCAGGACATTCTATAGTTACGAGCAGTAAAAATTAAGAATCTTTATGAAATGTGGATTGTAACAAATTAAATGTGTATCCTCATGGTCTTGTAGCCCTGGGGAGGGAGGCATGGAGAAAGAGGCATGCTATAACTAAGTAAAGAACTACAGGTAGGATTAAGATATGGAACAGTAAACTGAAACAAGCTTAATTTCTAGTGGCTCCCCTGCAGAAATCAAATAGCACAGAATACCAAGAAATCATATGTGTCTGACACGCCACACATCAAGAGAAGCATGTGTGTTTTAGTTTCAGTACATCCAACTGAAGTCACTGAACTGACGAAACACGAAAGCCCAAATCGCAGGAGGCTGCTGCTGTAGTCAAGCTCACAATTTGTCCAAGAACTATATCGCTGCAGGAAAATAGTAGCATATATAAACAAACTATTCAGCTGTTATCCTCAAAAGATAAAGAGAGAATAAAGAAATCAAAGTATCATGAGCCGTAAATGAGAGAGAACATACCATTAATTGTTGTACATATCGGAGATAGACTAGAAACCATGCATGGCATTGCCGTGCACCTGCTTTTGTTGGACTGCCCAGTGATTAGCCTGTGAAGCTCCCGTTGGATCAACTTGATGATGCCTTTTTTTTGGCACAGGTGCTGCTATATGAAGGTCGTGGTTATCTGAAACCAAGCCTGAAAGTATAATAGTAATTTGGTCAATTACTTTATTTTTCATTTATCGGTGCTAAATTATTTATAAGGCAAAGCTTATGGCCTTAGCTAGGTCATTGAGACCATTCAAAAAAAATCATTGAAAACTAAAGTTTCAAGAAACACAGAAGTTATGAATACAACACAAGGTCCAGAATGCACAAATGACTCCAAAGATCTATGTTCAACATATGGCATGAAATATTCATGGCGAAGAACCACATATCCAGCATGTTATTTCACTGGAGGTCAGGTGCAATGGTCTACTCAAAACAATAAAACTGTACGAGTAATGGATTGGACATGGGGTGATAGGTTCAACTTCGAGATAACTGGTGGCTGCACTTGTGGCAAATGTTTGCCCATCTTGGGATAACGGATCACCTCACCAATTTCCTTGATGACTGATTATAGCATCTCTGCCAAGCCAACTCAGCTAGCTGGGCCCATCCCTCTTCAAAATAATCTCAACACGCTGCATTACAGAAGGAAGGGAAACATAAGTATACATAGTTCAAAACTGTTTTGCTACATCTTAGACTCTAAATACTATATGCCCTCTGCAGAGATTATTGACCAATGCAGGCTATTACAGTTATTAAATAATAGATAACTATAAAACACTTAAGAAATATCTTGCGTGTGCAATTGTGAGAACCTATGGGGCAGATGACCTCTAGAAATATGTTAACCTAATGTTTCTTTTATCCCAATTCTAATATCAGAAATCATATGTCGAACAACTGTTAGTCCAAGAATAATCATAGAATGATAAAAAGGTGGATATATTGAGCAAACATATAGTAGAATTATCATCATTGAAGTAGTGACATTGAAACTCAGTCTGCCATCAAAGGCTCTACAGTTTATATTCTACTGCGCCTCTGGAACTGTTAATATTACCCTGGTGATTTCAGTTTCTCTTAAAATTTTGAACGCGGAGGCAGATTAAAGGTGACATGTTATAATAGTTTCATCATAATGCTTACAGAAATAAAAATCTATGGGCGCAATGAGATTTCTATGGTTCAACTCAAGCAGTTGCGACTGCAGCGGACCATGTCCACTGTCCACCGGTGCTACCACCAGCATCTCAGCGGACAGCGGTCCATGTGGCACTGCACATTGCAGACATGGGGTTCACTGGTAGTCTATAATAAATATGTACAATTTGTTTATGAAGATTTGCAATAAACCTGAATTAGAACTGTATAATCAAGCAAATGGCATGTCAAAGATCAAGAATTAAGTGATCCCAAATTACATTTCTAAACTAAGCATAAGAGGCGTTGCATTGTGGCAAATGAACTGAGAATTTATATCATGTACTGAATCAACGAACCAAGTTTTGGTGAAGTCCTGCATATGCAAAGTATAACTGTCCACTGGAGGGAGGCAAACCTTGTAGGCATTTTATCGAGCATGTGTTGGGCGGGGTGGCGGCAAGGCCCACGACCGCTTTGTCTGGTCGCCGCCTCCGTCTCGAGGCCGCGCACATCGCTGTCGCATGAAATCGGCCGGCACGGGCGCTGAGCTCTGCTCTGCGAGGGGTGCGGGTGGTGTTGCAAGCAGGCGGGAGGGACGGAGGGTGATGGGGAGGTGCTCGCCGAATGGAAGAACGACGGCGGTAAGCGCTCAAGTCGGCCATGGCGCTTGCTGCCGCGACGAACAAGCGAGGGCAGGGGAGCTGAGCAGAGAGCGCGCGAGGAGCCGTGCACAGGCGGGTGCGGAGGTGGGGGGGGATGGAGGAGGGATGGAGCTCGGGGATGGACCGGCGGTGGATGCCGAGTGGATGTGTTCCGCGAATCGCGAGCAGTGGATGGAGCGGCGGCGGTACCTTGTGGAGAGGAGGCCGATGGTCGTGTGGTGAGCGGTTGCGGTGCTGTCGGTCTGGGAATCCCGTTTACTGTTTACAGAACAGTACTTCGTGAGAGCGGACGAAACTTGCACCATCTTGCACGAAAACTATAGTATTGTATGCTCCCTCCGTGCACAGGAATACAATTCTTTTACTTCAATGATTCTTGTTTGTTATTCAAAAAAATTTAATAAATATTATTTATTTTGTTATAAATTATTTTAACGATAGAGATATTTTTATAATCATTTATTTAATTTATTATTTATATAAAAAATTTAAATAAGACGAAGAGTCAAACAGAAATCCTCAAAATCAGGACGGAGGGAGTAGATTCTTAATACAGGGCACGCTTGTATCATGATCGCAATATCCTTAAAAAGGACTGCTGCATATATCTAGAGATATCAGATTCTAACAAATCCGACACAGAAGACCTTAGAAAAGCTCCTGTAGCAAAACAACGAAAAAAAAAAAGAACAGAGTCGCCCCCTAAAAAAGAAAACGTCTCACCACGACCACGAGGCTTTCACTTCAGTCTTAGCCATGTTCAGATTCAGGAACTTAGCTCTGAACCCTCTGTCAAAAAATAGAAAAGAGAAAAAAAGACAATAACCGAGACAGAAAAATTGTCCCAAGCCTCGAACTAGCAAGATTCGTACCAAGGAGCACAACTGACTTCTTTCTACTGGATTGTGCAGGTATAGCAAAGAACATCACTATAATTATATCCCATACGGCCATACCATATAATCATTTGAATCGAACATCCTGGGAGAGACATCGGAGGAACATAACAAATTGCAAAACCAGTAACCACCCCTGCAAATAATCGAACCAGGAATTGCAAATGCAAACAACTGATGCCATCAATTTGGTGGCATTCAGCATTCCTCTAGATTCAGAACTAAAATATCCTTCCAAAATCCTTCCTAACGGTAGGTGGCAGTCCGCTCGCTGCAAACGAATGGCCAGCTCTCCCTCCTACAAAGCAAGGACTTATTTGCATCAGTATTATGCTTCAATGACATGCAGAAGTTTCAAATAAAAGCCAACTGGAATGCAGATATAAATAATACACCCTTAATTCCAAATAACAAATCGTTTTGGCTTTTCTATGTACATAGTTTTTGCTACGCACCTAAATATACAATATACCTAGAAAGTGTAGCTTTCACTGTATATCTAGAAAATCGAACATCTTATAATTTGGAATAGAGGAAGTAATAAATACACAATGAGAATAAGATAGAGATGACAAATTAAGTGCAGAATAGGATAACGATATATCGTGCTTCTTGAAAATAAATGTAATTGCATAGCAAGCTTAACATACTCCCTCTATTCCAAATTGTTAGTCGTTCTAGCTTTTCTAGGTATAAAGTTTTTACTACGCATCTAGATATACATCATGCCTAGATACGTAATAAAAACTATTTATCTAGAAAAGCCACAATGACTAACGATTTGAAATGGAGAGAGTATAAGTTCATATTTGCATGAACTGTCATGCTTGGCATTTAACAAATACCTCCTCTGGTCAGGAAATTTGATGTTCCCGACTGGAGGATGGAGCTGATTTGGCTGCCAAAAAGTTGCCAGACATCAGATATTGAGGTCCAAAGGTAGTAAAAACTTTTAAACCAGTCCCACGTGCATAGAAAAGCAGGCAGAATGGTAGGATCGACATACTATGATTTTTTATTATTCTAGTTTTTGCAGCTAAAACTGCAACATCCATTTCTCTGAATATTAAAAGTAAAAGCTACAAGGTATAGCAATAATGCGAAACTGGTTAAAATGTGACTACAACAAGATAATGCAAATCAAACTTCTGAAGCATGACTTGCCTAAGATCAAATGTGAAAAATACTGCAAGCAGAAGGAAATATAATAACTATGCGTAGTACATGGCTATACCAACCACAAAGATAAGATAATCCTAAATGTGAAAGCATGAAAATTACCCCAGGACGTTCCGTCACCCATGGTAGTGGGTGGAGGTTCTGTCAGGCTATAATTAGTCCAGACAGGTTGACCATTGTGATGAGCCCTCGGCGGACGGATGTAACTGGAAGTCATGTGGTTGTACTGCTGAAATGGTTGTCCACGATAGCTTGGGAAACTTTGCTGAGAATAATTTGCATGTTTGTAACCATCCAATGTGACATGACCTGGTGTATGTGTACTCTCTCCCAGGGATGATGCATGAAAAAGGTGTCCACTTCTGCAGCAAAAACATGTATACTAGTAAAGCAGCAACTCCACTTGAACTGCCTTAAGGACAACAGTAATGTGCATCTAGATCATTTGAACAGAGTCAGGCAACTTAAACAAAAAGAAGTAGGAAAATCAATACTGCTTTCATTTGGAACATCATTTTCAATGATGCTAGTTCCTCAAAGGCAAGCAACGGTACAATGTATGATGCAATAGAAACCAACAGCACAGCTATAAAGGCAATAACTTTGAGCTGTGTTTTCCCCCCTAAATACGGGAACAAACTAAAAATGCATGCTTGATCAATGCATAATGTAAAATAAAATGATACTAATGCATCCCTGCCAGTTGTCGATAAAAAAAACTTGGTCGGGAAAGACCACCCCCACAGTATTTTACTAAGAGCTCAACCCAAGAAAGTTCATGATAGCTACACGAGGGCCCGCCCACCACAGGTCGGTTCACCCAAACTGACCAGGGGAGCAAGTGAGTGACCTTTTTTTACCCAGCTTGAAATTCGCTCCATGGGGGTTCAAACCCAGGACTTAGGTGCTACTAATATCACTTCAACCACTAGGCTACAGGCCCCTTTGCCAGCTGGTTGTTGATCAGAAGCTTTCAAAAGAGGGGTAACTTCTGTTACACACGCCTGAGCATAACAAATCACATCAAGAAATTACTATGACACCTTTGATTCAGAGGTGAAGGATTTGAACTTAAACTATCATGACTTTGGATAGGCGCCAATCTGCTAGATCTGTTTGTTTGGCCACTTGCATCTCTCAGGTGAAGACCACTTAACCCAGCTGACAATGATCGATCCTCTTGCAAGAGCGACTCATCACTGCACATTAAAATAGCAAAGGAACCTTTAAGATGAAGGATACATTCAAACAAATAACTTAAAATGCACCATTACCTATAGTTGGGATCCCAATCGGCTGGATCTGGTACTGATGAGGTGGAGGGCAATGTATCTGCTGACGCATCGGAGTGTAAAGGAAAACCATTGTAATTGGTGGGTGGAAAAGAACCATGACTAGAAGAAGGGTCCAAAGGTAAACCACTGCCAAATCCCCTTTGAGATCTCCAGCTATATTGACTAGAATTAGGGACTGCATTGTGTAGGTAGGTAGAATTTCCTCGGCCATAAGCATCAAAGCGAGCAGTACTGGTAGCATCTCCTTGGTGTCCCTGGATCAGTTGAGATGTGTGTTCATGTGGTGGCATTGGCATAGGTGGATAACCCTGATTCCTCCTCCTGTTGTATTGCCCTACAGCAGCAACCTTTCCCAACGAAGAGCTGTGCCCACCTCTTGAAGGAGAGGCACCATACTTTCCATTAGGACCTGTTGGGGGTTGCATCTGGGAATTTGGCGGTGTAAATTGTGATGGACTGGCCCCAAGAGACATATGCCCTGGACCACCAGGACTTAACCGAATGCCAGCACCATGTGAGAGATGAGGTCTTCGTCGAATATCTGGACTAGATCCGAGAAACGATCCTCCAAGTTGTGAACGTAAATTAAACCCAGAAGGATCCATCGGCGAATTATATATGTTGACACTGTTAAAATCATAGCTTCCATAGCTGAAGCCAGTGTTATCATTAAAGCTACCATGGCTACCATAACTGCCACAACTGCTTCCATATGAAAAAGGCATATTTGGTTGCATAGCATTGTTAAATCTTAGGCATCTGTTAACGCTTCCAACCTAAAAAATGCCATAATAAGATGTTACAGGAATATCTTACAGCTTATCAACAAAACAGAAGCATGAGAGAAAACACTTGCAACCTGAGGAGAAAGACCAGCACCCAGCAAGTGACCTCCTCCTGGATTGTGGTCAACTACTGCAGCACGACCAACAGGCTACAGCACAAAAGAAGACATAAGATGCCTGACTAACAAACCAGATATCCATGCTTTTTTGGAGCATATCCGCTACTAGCAATCTACTTTATCTCAAAACAAGTACTCCCTCCATACTTGTAATTCAGGTCGTTTTGGATAGGATTTAGCATACCAAGGAGTGATTAATTAGGGTGTATTTTTTCCCTGGTTGCCCTTATTAAATAGGGTTTTGGGTATCTCTCATGCAATAAACATTCACAGCTGGAGTGGTTAGCGCGGCGAGGCCCGAGGAAAGAGGATCAAGGTTCGATCCCTTGCTAGCGCAGTATTTTTGCTTGACATGTGAATTTTGCATGGCGCCTGTAATTTTTCCCCCCGGCTTTTGCATGGCACTGTGTTTTTTCCCCTTTGCCGCTTGCATGGCACAAGTAAACGGATTTTTTCCCTTGGTTCTTGCATGGCATTAATTTAGGATCGATCAGTACAGTCATTTGATCCGATGTTTGGGTTACAGATTGTTTGTTCTATTTAAGCGCCTCCGTTGGAACATTGCCGTGCATGTACCGACTAGCAACACTGGATTCTTGATGCATGCATCCATTATTTGAATTCTAAGTACATGACAATGAAGCATTTGTTGGTTTGAATTTGAACTTGCCACCAGAAGATGAGAAATAGTGTTATGTTCTTACTAGAATAATGACCTTAGGTTCTTCAGAGAGCAACATTCCTAAAATAATATTTTTTGTTTGCGACTGATCGGCCAAGACTTGATGAGGAGGGGGGCATGCCGGCCATCTGCCGTCGCTGATGGGCCATGCGTGGAGCAAGCAAGAAAGGAAGGGGGAGCGGAGGGGACAACAACAGAAGGGGCGTGATTTTATTGCTCCCGTGAATGATGGAAACAAAGAGTCCTGGCACAGTCGCGTCCAAAACCTGGTTATCTACAACGACTTCAATTGTGCAAACGATGCCACCCCCTAAAACGACCTCAGTTATCGATATGGAGGGAGTAGGATGTGAGAAAATTCATGCAGCAAGGAATCTAGACTCTGGATTAAGACAGTACTTACAATTCTTGGGGTCTCCTGGACAGGCTCATAAGGACCAGTGAAGGCTTCACCAGTGATGAATGGATGATATGAGGCCTGAAATAGGTTTTAGCATTTGTGAAGAACATCCAATGATTCTTCAAGATACAAATTAGTTCCATAGAAACCAGGTAATATAAAGTTTAGAGGCATCAGGTTTGAAATATATTCCAGTTTACAAAGACAATACATACCCAAAAACGAAAATGTACTGATGTCATCATCAAATACCTGCAGCGGTGACCATCTCTTATTAGGATCAAACTCAACAAGTCCTCTCAAAAAATCAACCAATGCCAAGCAATCAGCCTTTTCTGTCTCTGAAAAGAAATTGCAAGAAGTGAGAATATACCGTGGTACTTTCAACTTTATAACGAAACTATGATTTGTTTGCTGCTTTTTTTTGAAACACATGGGTATGGCTCTCTTTTTTTGTAATGAAAAATAGTGAGGAAGAAACACTAATCTCTGGGAACATATGCAACACTAAAGCAAGGATTCCAGTAATAACCTGGCAAGTTCTCCTCACTCAAATTCTTCCAAGGGTATGTATATATGAGTCTGTCAAGCCTTCCACGAGGGAAATACCACCTCCCTACCTTCGGCTTCTTGGAGTCCCTCTGTGTTCAAGGATGCAAACAGGTTATAGTTTGTAATGGATAAGGCATGGTATTGACAAAACCATAAGGACAACTTCAAGAAAACCATAACTTACTGCTTCGATCTCGTCTTCACTTAAAATTCTGTATGCACTGCTGGCGCCATTCAGAGCTTCACTACTAGGATAGATACTTCCAACATGCTTAAAAAATTTCCCAGTGTTTTTAGCCTCACGTAGCAGATCATCTGGTGGTTGCCCACTGTTTATAATTGAAATTCGAGAAAGCAGATATTTATGGAGTTCGAGTTTTCTCAATTAAAGTGAAAGAGTCCAAACAGTTACCACCTAATCCAGTATATGTGGTTCACACACAAAAATAACCAATGGAACTTACAACAAAGGGGTTAATTTTTCAGTAGGAAGCACTAACCCAATAATCTCAATCATACGGCAAAGAACATCATATTCTGATGCACCAGGAAATAAAGGCAGCCCTATATACAGCTCAGCAACGATGCAGCCAAATGACCACATATCAATGGCAGTAGTATATCTGGCATTTGTTAAGCGCACAAGTTCACAAGTTGAGTTAAAATTCACAAAGCCACAAATCATAATGAAGCCTCAACATAGACTAACAAAAGCAAAACGATGTATGCATTATGAGATGCTTGTGTAACTATAGTCTATAGACAATGCATCTGATTGTAGAGATGACACACAGGATACGGATAACCAAGAAGTACTTCGGGAGACCTGTAATAACGGCTCTGAAAAAGGAAACAGTAGAAGCTTGACTTGAAAATGAAATCGATAAAATACTACTATAGAATAAAATTCAGACTTTGAGTGGGTTCAAACAAAACCTGAATATATGAATAAATGGTTTTACCCTCCATGCACGCTGATCCAAAATCAATCACTTTCACTCCAGCTGCTGTTTTTACACTGCAAAAGTCACCACTTAGTCCTCAGGCTACAGGATTGAATGATTGATGAATGCCAATACTAACATTGAGAAGAATTAACTCACGTTGAAGCTATAAGTATGTTTTCCGGTTTGAGATCACAATGAATAATGCCAGCATCTTTCATGATAATCAAGGCATCCAATATCTGAAACAATATACATATCACAAATTGTAACAGATACATTAGAAATCCAGTCAACAAATTAAAATGATAACACACACCTGTCTTGAGAAAGTTCGAACATATTTCATTTGCAAACCTCTTAAATTATTCCTTTTCAACAGCTCATACCTACAAAAATGTAGGTTTATGTAACCGCATGAATCAAATCTAGTGCAGATAGTTAGATTGATGAAGATAAGTCAAATGAAAGTTATCTTACAGGTTGCTACCGAGCATTTCAAAGCCTATACACAAATGGTTTTGGAAGAGGAAAAAATCCAGCATCCGGACAATGTGGTGTTGATCATCAGGATCAAATTTGTCATTTAACTGCAGGCAATTTTATAGTCACAGTGTGATTCATATTTGCAAGCATCCAGTAAAAGTAAATACTAACTTGAAACGTAGAGTACCATACCAATCTTAATAAAGAGACCTCCATGATAGCCTGCTGGTAAAAGGCAGGCTGGTTCTTTATAACCTTCACTGCAACATAATTATTAGTTTCTGTGTCCCAGCATTTCGCAACCTGGCCAAAGGTACCTTGGCCAAGCATTTCTTGGACAACATACCTAATTGACGAAACATCAAAATAAATTTCGGTTATTTTAATGATGTCCATAGTTTTGAAATCCTGAACTCTGAAATGTAAAATGCCAAATAGCAGTGGAGCAGTGAAGCTTCATCACATAAGCCCCATGCATAGAAAGAAGATTCTAAACATTGTGAAAGCCGAACTATACTAAACAACTGGGTTCACTAAGGCTTGTCTAAAGTCTAAACAGATCTCAAATACATATATATGAAAATCAACTTCACACAAGCAAATTTTAATGAACACAAAATTCTAGAATATTACACACACCTTCCAAAACATTAGTTCATAACCCCAACAAATACAATAAGAAGGCATTAAGTTTACGGAAAACTTGATGGCCAGTGAACACACATGCATCCATTATATGGTATACAACCACCTAACCTTACACATCATTAAAGTAGTAGTAGTAGTAGTTATATTGTGAAATGAAAACTCCTGAACAAATGGCTTCATATTGTGAAATGGAAGAATTTGGTACTTTATAAACAATAAAGAAAAGAAAAGAAAAGAAAACTAACCTCCGGCTTGACTTTTTATTAACCAGTTCCAGGTTGACATACAATATGAGATCAGAATTTGCATTGTCAAGGCCATCATTGTGAACAGGAACTGCAGGATTGGTGAGAAAG
>JAKNSH010326279.1:0-10883 GCA_027790015.1 Cymbopogon flexuosus
GCACTAACTGCTGCCTGCTTTATTTTTTTTTCTCCTGTCGTGAAGGTACACCGATCTCGTCGGCTGATCAGTCATCGTCCGACAGCAGCGATGATGAGTTCCAGGTCGGTCAGGACGGCCGGACGACGACGACGACTATCCGGGAACTCGAGATCCTGCCGGCGCAGGTGGAGCTCCGCGTCGACGAGCTGCCGTGGCTCGTCGGCGACTCGGCTACTCGGAGGTCCAGGTTCGCCTTCTGGCGCCAGACCTTGCACCGCGCCCGGGGCTTCCGGTGGGTACTCGTCAACTCCTTCCCGGCCGAGTGTCCAGCAGCCGCCGGCAACGACAACGACGACGACGCGCACCGCGACACGCGGCAGGGCCCGCGTGTCCTCCCCGTCGGCCCGGCGCTGCTACCGGCCGCCACCGGCGGCAGCGGCGAGCGCACGAAACAGCAGCAGCAGCTGCAGTGCGGCAAGAACAACAACAACCCCAGCATGTGGCGCGCGGACGCGACGTGCATCGGGTGGCTGGACGCGCAGCGCGCCGGGTCGGTGGTGTACGTCTCGTTCGGCAGCTGGGTGGCGTCGATCGGTCCGGACAAGGTCCGGGAGCTGGCGCTGGGGCTGGAGGCCACGGGCCGCCCGTTCCTGTGGGCGCTCAAGCGCGACGCGTCGTGGCGCGCGGGGCTCCCCGACGGGTTCGCCGACCGCGTGTCGGACAGGGGCAAGCTCGTGGACTGGGCGCCGCAGCAGGACGTGCTCCGCCACGCCGCCGTCGGCTGCTACCTTACCCACTGCGGCTGGAACTCCACGCTGGAGGCCATCCAGCACGGGGTGCCCCTGCTGTGCTACCCGGTGTCCGGGGACCAGTTCATCAACTGCGCCTACATCACGGGGATGTGGCGGATCGGGATCAGGCTCGACGCCGGCATGGCGCGCGACGACGTCGGGCGCGGCATCGGGAGGGTCATGGACGACGGCGGCGAGGGCCGGCAACTGCAGGAGAAGCTCTGGGCGCTGCGGGACCGCGTCGTGACCGCGGAGGCCAGGCGCGCCGCCAACCGGAACGTCGGCTCGTTCGTGGACGAGATCACGAGAGATCATCCGCTGTTGGTGCAACTATACAGCGTGTTGTAGATATAGTATATGCGTGCCATATCTATATGTACATTATCTTTTTGGTTTTCTTTTGTCTTCACGACTACAAATGGCTGTGATCCATCATCCATGCTAGCAAAAATATCTACTAATGACGGAATCTGGTCTGAGCATCCCACGGATGTAGTCGTCAGCGGAAAATAAAACTTGCCGGCAAGAGAATGATCCTTCCACGGTATTGGTTCAGAGATTCGGTGAAATTTTTTTTCCACACCTGGTTTTTTCCCATTGTTTTCCCCTTTCTTCTTTCCTAAATAGCATGCACGGAAGGCTTACAATGTTATAAGAGCTATGCTTGTGTTGTCCATTTGCAATGAGGTTTGGAACCAAATAATCTTCTCGGAAAACTTCACGACTAACCCCGTCCATATCATAGCTTGGTGGAAAGAGGCGGCAAGAAAAGTACCAATTGCTAAATGCAGACGACTGAATGGATAGTCATCTACACATTTTGAAATATTTAGAAAGAGAGAAATAGAAGAATTTTTAATAACGCCACAGAGATGGTGCCACAAGTGGCTGCAAGGAAAAGGAAGACAAGAGAGTTTTCGTTTTCGCTTAGCAGTTTTTCTATCCTTGAAGAGGGCGTTGTCACTGTTTTCTGCTCCAAGAGTCATTAAAATCTCATTGGGTTGTTCTCTTAATTGTACATAAACTCTCTTTCTCTATCTTAATTGAAAGGCAGAGCTTCTGCCATTTCTTTTTAGAAAAAAAAACTGTTATAAGAGTTTTGCCACATCTAAAGTGATAAGAGCTTGCCACACTACGCTACAGGACAGGAGTGTTGGCAGTCGTCAGCGAAAGATGAGAGCGCGCATGCGCAATTCGCTGGAGCATGCAACGTACTCCACGTAACACTTTGTTGCTGGTTAAAGTGGTTATGAATTGAAGCGCCATCAAGTACATGTCAACCTGAAGCGGCACGGGCGACAAAGCTACTTTCTGAACGGCACTTTCCTGTCGGCACTCGGTCACAAAAAAAGGTGATGGATGACACTGTCCGTCCCTGATCCTGAGCACTCGCCAATGCAAACTCTTCGTTCACTTCCTCCAAAGCCAGACTAGGATATCTTAACCAGGTTGCTGCAACGTGCATGGCCGCAACTGGGGTTTTACAAACATGCATGCACCCAAAGCACATCACCATCTCCCCGACATGCGACGGCAACTCCGGCCGGCCGCCGATGGTCGGAACTCGGAAGGTGCATTTCCACTCTTCCGCGCACCACGAAGAACCGGCCGCCGACCGTGGGAACTACAGGTGCTCGGCACTTCGGCAGTGCGCGCAGAATAGGACCGCAGCATGCAGCAGGCGTTCCAACGTGGTTGGATTTGGAACTGGGCGTCGCGAGCGGTGTGTTTCCCGCACGCGCGTGTTCTGCCTTTTGCGAGTAGCAAATCATCACCACGGTTTGAAAGATGATGAGGATAATGATCCACTGATCCGCTGGGGAGAGGAGAGGGCCGGGCATTGGCCGATGGTTGCCAAAAACTAACGTGGCCGGAGCGGGCTGTTCATGAAGGCCGAAAAGTGAAAAAATAACTGGAGCACTGATGCATGCCTGATTGATGAGAGGGGCACTTGGCTCTGAGCTCTGAATTTCTGATCCAGGAGCACCCGATTGAGGCTATCCGCACTCATCGTACTCTATATTCCTACTCTATACATCCTGTTCATCCAGATTACTTTCTTTATTCTCAATTCTTCCGCACTCCTGATGCTCTATATCCTCTTCTCTATGCCAACCACAACAACAGCAGGGCCCATAAGTCATTCTCTTTTCCTCTCTTCTCTCTCCTCTTTCTCCTTTTCCCACCGCCGTCCCCTGCTTCGTCACGGAGATGCCGCCGTGGCCGGCCGTCCTTGCTCCTGCCCGCCGCGGCGGAGGCCGGTCCAGCGAGCGTGCGGGGGCCGCGCCGGCAAGCATGCGCGGCAGAGGCCGCGCCGGCGAGCGCGCGTGGGGGAGGCGACCGGCGAGCGCCGCGCGTGCAGCGAGGTCGCGGCGGGCGGCGGCGCGTGCTAGCGCGGGGCGGAGGACGAGGGCGCGGCGCGGGCCAGCGCGCGGTGGCCAAGGAGCGCCGAGCGCGCGGACCGGAGCATGGCGACGACGGCGGCGCGGGCGAGCGTGAGGCCAGAGCATGGGGACGAGCGGGTCGACGGCGGCGGCGAGCTTGCGCCGTGGACGCCCTGGTGAGGCGGCGCGCCTCGGACGAGCAGGCCTCCGTCAACTCCATCTCCGTCGGTCGCAGGTGAGAGGATGGAGTGCGTCGCGTCGGTCCGGTTGGCGAGCGCGGAGCTTCCTCGTCGCCCGGCCGTCTCCTCCCTTGACCTCGACCAAGGCGTGCGTCCGGCGAGTCGGCCGTCGAGCTGTTGCTCTGCACGGCGAGCAGAGGCGTGGGCGGCAGGCGGCGGCGAGCAGAGGCCTCTCCAGCATAGGCCGGCGGTGCTGGCCCGGCCCGGCGCGCGGAGGTGGCCTGCGGGAGGACGCTGGCGGCCCTCCACCTCCCCGACGGCAGCCTCCGGCGGCAGTAGACCTCGTGCGGCGGCGGAGGCGGGCAGACGCGTGCCCTGGGTCGGATGCGTGCGCGGCGGAGACGGGAGGAGGACGGAGCGCGGGCCCCGCGCCACGGAGGCGCGTACCGGACGCTCGGTATCCCGCTGGGAATACCGTTCGGGCAGCCGTTCCGGACCTTTTACCGGACTGCGGTGCGGGAAGTTTTTACGGTATATGATCGTTCCGAACCTTTTACCGGACTGCAGTGCGGACAGCCTGAGCACTTGGGTGGTGCATGTGCAGTGCAGGCCGCCGCAGGCACAGTGACACGACGGCAAGGGCTGCTGGGTGCCGTGCCGGCCTTCATGCCGGGGCGTTTTCCATGTGCGCGCACTCGTTTGCACGGCCAGGGCCAGCCACAGCCACCAGTGGCAGACAGTCAGACACGGAGTAGCGAAATGTGCCCATCAGTTCAGTTGGCAGGACCGGCGGACCAGCGGTCAGGATCAGGAATCCGAATCTAGACGGACAAATAGCCCGGCGGTGCGATCGGCTTCAACCGTTTTTGAGTGACGCGACTTGGCCGCCGTGCCGGCCGATTGCTGCTCCAGATTAGACTCTGAGATGAAAGGGCCCGGCCCCGCATGCTTTGTTGTTCGTTTGTTGGGCTGGGCCATATGGTACCAACCTGTGTGTTAGTTCGTTCAGCTAGGCATACTTAGTGGCCCAGCATTTTCCAAAAAAAAAAAACTTAGTGTGCCAGCAAACAAATATCGGGCTTGTTTGCCAGATCCAGACTTTTTCGTATAAGTATTCAATCATTTCTCTCCAGGTGTGCGAGTGACCGGGCGTGAGTTCGAATCCCAGGATTCGCAACTCGCGTGCCTCACTTTGGGATTTATTCCCTATTAATAAAATCGTGTTGCCTTCTGCGCGTGATGCCATGATGGTCAGTACGACGTGCCCGTCGTCTATGGAACACTGAGCGGTTTCGTCGATCTCAAGAAAGACGCGGTTTCTACTGTGTGTAGTTATAGACCTGTTAGGTGTGCATGGGGTGTGAGTTGTGTGTGTGGTGTGGTGTGTGAAGTGTGAGTATGTACACTGAACAGATGCTACAGCTGTACCCAGTAAAGAGGCTAAAAAAACAATCATCTCTCTCTCTCAGTTTCTCTCACTGACAATTAGCGAGAGATCAACACAATTTTGATGAATAATATATAAACTAGCAAATATGCCCGTGCGTTGCAACGGAAGAAAAAAACACTATATCTTAGTCGAGTAAGCAATTGAACATGTTTTTATAATAAATAAATAATTAAACATGTTCTGAGACCTTTATTCTCATTTATAAAATAAATAAATTCTTTTAAAAAATAAACATCAACATCAACACCTTGTTAAACATGTTAGATTTATATATAATATTTAGTTGCTAAAATTTCTACCTACCCATTGTTGTTTAATAAAAGAAAAAAGAAAAGAAGCCAATTCGCCGCTTGGCCTAGTACTAAATGGTATGAAAAAAGATTGAGTTAGCGAGATCCGGAGTGTGAAATAAAATTATTCATTTATAAAATAAATAAATTATTTTGAAAACAAACATCTCTATTTTATTAAAATTTTTAAATCTACACCTAATATTTAATTACTAAAATTTCTATCAATACCATAATTTTTTATGTAATTTATAACTTTGTTGCTTTTTAAAATAAGAAAAACAAAAAAAAGAGTTAATTCATGGCTTGGTCCAGTCCATTGGCACAAAAGGCCATGTAATATAGGCTGAATTTTTACATCAGGAATCCTCAAATTTCTAAAATTCAATTTAGATTCTTCCACCTTTTCTTTCGCTCTCGTATTTTTATAAGTGGAACCCTGGAGTTTTTATTTTCTTTGTCCCCCACCTGTGACTTCGTACACACGTCCGTACGTGTAGGAGCCGGACTGGCGGACAGATTTTTTTGACGGTATGAAATTTCTTTGATTTATTATTAGATAGAGTAGAGATATTAAATATATATATACAAGCCCAATGGACGGGGTGCTGATACCGTGTTTAAAAGTAAAAGTATCTGATGGAAAATGACTATGTTTATTGGTTGATGAAAATATATATACAAACCCAATGGACGGGTGCCTGTTGACGAAAAGGTGCCTATTAGTACTGCTAATGACAAGATTAACAATTTGATCACAAGATAATTAATTTTAATATTTAGTGCATATAAGCTTATACTATTTTACCCTCATGTCCTACTCTAATCTTAATGGCTTCAACAGTGTTTGTTGTCACCGGAATTAGTTGTTCCTGCACGTCTTTGTTGGTTGGTTGAGACCTATATAGAGTAGCTCTTATATATCCTCTTGTGAATTCACTTAGAATTAAAGTGAAACTTTGAATTTCCTTTTGCCCCAAGACAAACATTCAGTCATTTTTCCTTTGAAACACAAAGGTTTATTGATTTGTTTCACTTTTTCAACCCTAAGTTTGACTGCTCATCTTATTCATAAAATTTGTGCAAACATAATTAAATTTAAGCCATTCTTAAAGAACTTTTATTAATAAAACATACCAAAATATTTTGTATAAATTTTTAAATAAGACGAGCGGTCAAACTTAGGCTTAAAAAAGGTCAAACGAACTATAATTTGAAATAGATTTAGTACTTCTTTATTAATGGTGTGTGTTGGTAAGAGCGAAATAGATGTAAGGGTATTTACAGGTTAATGTTTTTTTTTTTGCGTAATATCAATATGGGGTCATTTGCCAACATGTAGAGTGTCACTTTAATTTCATTTTCTCTGTTTAATATGGAAATTTCTAGAATTTGATAATTAATAGGGATACCCCTTTTTTGGCCAAATACTAAGATAACAGAATATTAAACTACATTTGTATATATGAAAAATGAATTTGTAGTAAGACTCATTTCACAGCACTGCAGAAGCATCTAACGGTGATGCTGCACATGTGTTCTGTTCAAACAAGCGCCACATGTCACTTACGCCACGGTGGAGCAAACGATAAGCTGATAAGGTAACAGTAGTAGTATCTTCAGCGCCACAGCAGCCTGAACCAAGCTCGTCTTCGCTGCACGGCACGGCAAATTCCGATCATGGCGAGAGCTTGCAACCGCGTGCTGAGACTACTGCCGAATTCCATCACCACGCAGCTGGCGAGCAGCGGAAGCCGCGCCAGATGCACAAGCCTCGCCGTTCACGCGCAGCTTTCCACTGAAGACGATGCCTACACCACCGAGCCACTGAAGAAAGTGCAGGTCACACAGGTACGGAGCTCAAGGTAATTTGTTTGGGTGATCCTCGGAAGCTCATTGTGGTGCTACTTGTCTGGAATCTGGATTCAGAGCCTCCGGAGGACCCGCCGGAGGGGAACTGGTGGCGCGCGGCAGAGCCTGGTCTCTGTCGGAACGTCGTGCGGCGGAGGCGATCAGTGGAGCAGCGACATCGAACTGACGTTGCGGCAGCTGCATCTAGACGACCTGATCGAGGACGGGCAGAGGGACGCTGATGTGCTCGTGCACCTTCTGGTACAACAGGTAATTGCCTCCTAGGGGTACAGCAACAGAATGAATGATTGATGAGTGTGCCCGTGCACTTACCAGTTAATGATGGGTCTGAAGAACATGTGGTGAGTTAGATCAGGTAGATAGATAGGTTTGCAGGACAGCAGGAGAGGAACTGATGTTCATGTGATTTGTTTTCAGCACACTCAGTTTGGGATGTCCATAAAAGGGCGAGTCCTCACATCCTTCAGAAAAATATGCGATTCTTGCTCCTTGCCGTACTGCACAAATGTATTGTTCTCTCACCTAAAATCTTCTCCGTTCTATGATGCTATTCCAATTTCGAAATGAGATTCTTTACCGCAAATCAATTATATAGCATGAAAGGTAACTGGTATGAGGCACCAACCTCGATTAATAATTTAGATACCCTTGATACTTGTCTAAGACCTGTAATAGAATCTTATTTTAGGTTCTGCACATATGCAGAGGCATTCAGTCATATTTTCAGACGACTGATGATATGCACTTGCTCTGCAGATCGATGAACGCTTCAATCTCACGGTTCTGTCTTCAACCAGGAGAGATCAGAGTGGGCTGCCTGATCTCGGTGACACTGATCCATCGGTATGAGTTCTGAATTAACAGCGCTTGGATTTCTGTTCTCATTTCTGAAGCAACACTCACGTCAGTTCCAACTTAATTCCATTTTAAACAGGTCATATATGTCAGACCAGGTGACGAAGTCGATCTTGACTCAGTAATCCAAGAGACCGTACGATTAACTGCATCAGCTAAGGTGAAACACTGGTCCTGGTTACTACCTGCAATCCTATATGCTAGGTTGGTCAGTGACGTTACTGATTAATATGTGGACATCATATGCAGAGTTCATGTTCAGAGACCTGCGAAAAGTCTACAGTTGTATGGCAATGTATGGACTAGCTACGATTAACTGCACTTAATTTCAATCAGTAACGTACATCAAAGATCTTTGTGATGACCCTTTTATATCTAATTCTACAGATGGTGGTAGGCAAAAGAGGAAGACTGCCAGCCAAAGGTGGTCAAAGCTTCTTGATCTTAAGAAAACCCTGGATAAAGCGCCTAAGTGAATTACTTACTAAGTTACTATGCATCTGTCAACTGCCCATGCTGCATGCTGCATATATATATAGAGAATAATGCTGTATCATGATGCTGGAATGGAAGTGGCGACAACTTGTTCAACCAAGATGAAAGGTTGGTGGTTTGTAACTCATTGTCTGTCCATTTTTTAGAGAGAATAGAGAGGATTGGCCATGTTGAGAACTCAGATATAAGGTGATCCCGTGTAAGCATATATCATCAGAGAATAAATGAGTGTGAAGATAGATAACCACTGTTTGACTGTTTGTATAAAGCATTTCTTCTTTTTAAAGCTTAAGTATAAAACATTTCTTGTTGCCCCAAAAGCACTCATTGTGATGCATTCAAATTCCCTTTCAAGTGCTAGAAGTAGTTCACCGTCATTATTATTCAAGCCTATTCTTCCTGAGTTCTCTAGGACAAAGTTGCAATGAAGTCATCCACTTGGTCATTCAAATGCCTCGATAGGAACTTCATGCATATCGGCGGCTTCACGTTGATCAGAGCCAGAAACGCCTCCGGCAGAGACCACACTCCGTCGCCGCAGATCAATCCGGACGCGACGGCATAGCCGAACGCGTTCGCCTGATCCTTGTCCACCCATTCCCACACAAACAGTATCACACTCCCCAGGAACATGTCGATGGCGAAGTACGGGCCAATGTAGAACGGGATGGCCATCGCCATGGGCAGCGGTATGAACCTGGCCACCTTCTCCGGAGCCATGTCCCTGGCCACGTTGACGGCGATGGCAGCGGCGAAGAAGACGTAGCAGAACGTGAGGCAGTTCCCGGGGAGCTTGGAGAAGCCGTCGACGCCGAGGATGGCCATGTTGCGGTAGATGAGCGCGTAGGGCGCCGGGTACGCGCTCTCGCTCGTGCCCACGCCGGCGAAGGCCTTGTAGAAGAGCCAGAAGACGCTGGGCGCCACGACGCAGCCCATGGCGGTGCCGACCACCTGGCTGACGAACATGGACCGCGGCGACGCCAGCGTCATGTACCCGGTCTTGAAGTCCTGCATGAGGTCCGCGGCGGTGGACACGATGTTCATCATGATGCCGCAGGTGGCGAGCGCCACCAGGACGCCGCCGTGGGACTTGCCGGCCCACGCGCCGAAGGTGAAGATGGCGAGCTTGCCGTACGTGGACGCGAGCGACCAGTCCGTGAGCCCCACCCCGTAGGCGTTGCAGAAGGCCAGCACGGGCGCCATCACGTACACCATCAGAACGTGGTACCACTCCAGCTGCGGGAAGATGAGGCGAGGCACGGCGGCGACGGAGACGGCGGCGACGGCCACGTACCCGCCGATCGCCACCGGCATTGGGATCTGGTCCCTGGTGAAGAAGTCGGCCCTGCGAGCGTCGTCGAACGAGGGCGGCGGCGTCGTGGGAGCGGCGGCGGAGTTGCTGTCGTCACCGTTCACGGCAACGGGATGCGCACCGAAGAGTTTCTTCTTCTTGGTTGACGCCACTATCGAGGTGACGGTGCGAAAGAGCACCGTGGCGAACTTGTATAGGCCGTCCCCAAGAATGATGGCGATGGCGATGAACACCTGCAACAGAGTTCAGATTGCTTGGCTGAAATCAGATTGAAGCCTCACCCTGGCCTGAACTGAAGTCCCCGTTACGTTTTCAACAAGGTCTGGAACAGGAATCGGGAAACGTTCAAGTTCGACAAAAAAGATAGTAGCAGAGTACCCGATAGCCTTGCATTCCTTCAAGTGAGGTGTCTGCCAGTTCCGCATCAAACCAGCTCCCTCTTTTCTTGGCTATCAGAGGCCAGAGAACTCCCCACGACAGGATTCCTCCAAGCAGGACAGAGACGTTCACAATGTGCGGGCAGATCATTCCTGCGCCGATGTAAGTCGTCGAGAAATCGAAGTAGAACCTGGCAACACCACAACAGCAAAGACAGTGAACAGTTTTCATGTGGCAGATGAAGCATAGGAACTGCAGACACGTTGCTGGTTTCAGAAATAAGAAAAGAGAAAGAAAGAAAAACAACGTGTTCAGATACCGGTTCTGATAGGCAACCAGGCCTAGTACAGGGAAGTGCCCGAATCCGCATTCGTCGTCCCTGGCCGTGTAGAACCACTGGAAGAAGCCCCAGAGGAAGCTGCCCACGGAGCACTTGATCAGCGTTCGCACTTGGCTCCTGCAATGATCACGGATGTTAGCTGGTGATGACTGCCAGCAATCGATCAGCGCACAGGCATATCTCTCTACACTAATTCGTATTTACTTGGCGCGTTCAGAGCCATCCGGGGTGTGAAAACCGTTGATGAGGTGAGCAGTCGCGGTGCCGCTCGGATACGTGAGTCTGTAATCTATGATCATAACCTGAAAAAAAGCAAAGCCCGGTTCAGCGCCTTGTCAGTTTCAGACTTTCAGTGTACATCATCAGTGATGAAAATCAGAAAATGGAGGAGCGAGCGATCACAATCCACAGGCACCTTTCTGAGGGGGACGAGAGCGAATAGGCCTACGAAGCTGACGAGGAACAGGAAGCCGATCATCCACGCCAGCCTGGGGTCCTTCACGTTGTCCGCATTGTTTTCTTCAGCTGCCTGGATGGCGATCGTCTCGCTCATGG
>JAKNSH010326896.1:0-10028 GCA_027790015.1 Cymbopogon flexuosus
TCACAAGCATCTAACTGAGCAGTTGATTGATTTGGGTGGTTGTGTGCAAGATGGGGACCTGGTGAAGCTGCACATATATGATCCCAGCCAGGGGATTGCTGAACAGCTCTTGGCACAAATTGATGATCCTCGGCATGGCCATTGAGGCGATTTGGTCACCATTGTTGGTTCATTTTTTTTCTTCTTCCTATTTTTCACTGTGTATATGAGATTTGGCTAAGAAATAATTCTTGGAATGGGCCACAGTTGGAAATATTTAAAATGAGCACCTCAGAAGAGGCGATTTGGTTATTTTTAAACCTTAATTCCATTTTTTTATCTTATCATGCGATCTTTATGGTTTTAATACAAAATTTTAGTTGTCCCGTAGCAACGCACGGACATGCTACCTAGTTAGAAAAATTTGCAAAGAGAACGAGCGCAGCAAAATTTGCAAAGAGAACGAGCCCGTCAACCACGATGAATCGATAACAACGAGGAGTCAAAACTAACGGTAACGGCACAGGCTCAAAATAGGAGGCTGCCAAAGGCTCCCCAACCCCAGCCCAAACCGTTCTCCCGCGCCCTCGTTCCGTTGCTCCTCCCTTCCTTCCTCGGGAAGCCTAGGGTTTAGGGCTTTAACCGCCGCGATGTACGGCGGCGGCGGCGGGCACTACGACGGCGGCGGCGGCGCCGGTGGTGGCGCCGGGAACGCCAACTCACTCTTCGGCGGCGGGGGCTTCATGCCCTCACAGTCCACGACGGTCCCGGAGAGCAGCGGCATCTCCAAGGTCCTTCCGAATCTCCCCCTTTGTTTTGCCCCCTTTCGTCCATTTGCTCTCCATCCCCTGCTGACCCATTGTGGGCGCTCCCGATCGACCGGTGTGTTGGGCAGGGTCGGAGCGCGCAGACGCTGCTCCCGCTCACCGTGAAACAGATCATGGACGCGGCGCAGGCCAGCGATGACAAGTCTAATTTTGCCATCGATGGCGTTGAGGTGTCCACGGTACGGATTTTGCCCCCTTTTTTACCCCCTGGATGCTTAGGCTTGTAAGATTCGTTCATCGACCAGATAGTATTGGAGTATAAAGCAGCATTTTTTTTTCGGTTGGTGGCTGTGCAAGGTTTGCATTTTGGATTGAAACAGTGCTTGGATGGAAGATTGTTCATTAGTAATCCATTAAGAAACAAAAATGACCTCTTTTATATGATGTTCTGTTGAACATTAACCTCTGGGATATATTTTTTGTGGGTTCAAATGAAATGCTTCCCTCTTATGCGATTTTTCGCATATTTGCTGTAGTATCTATTCTTGGGGTGAAATCTAGTTTATCTGGTTTCAGATGGTTTTGCATTGTGCATTTTGGCATATTGAAGTCATTTTTAGAATGTTGTATTTACTCTGGATTGCAGGTTAGGCTTGTTGGACGCATGTTGAATAAGGTTGAGCGTGTCACAGATGTTCAATTCAATCTTGATGATGGTACCGGCAAGATAGATGTGAATCGTTGGTACGTGAATCGTGGGTATGATGCTTCAGATTGTATTTGATGTTTAGCACTTTTGGATTGTTCTGTTAATTTAATGTCATTCTTTTTTCAAGGGAAAATGAGTCTTCTGACACTAAGGAAATGGCTGATGTCAAGTAAGAATTACAGATTAACTGTCGCATGTCAATGATTCAGTTTGTCATGCATCCAAATTGATAGTGTTGCTTTGTTTTGGTTTTACAAGTAACGGGGACTATGTCATAGTCAATGGTGGTTTGAAAGGTTTTCAAGGAAAGCGCCATATAGTTGCCTACTCTGTGAGGTGAGTTCTATATACTAGTCTTTCTACTCTTGCATGGTGATTTGTGATGCTTACTTCCAATGTCTGCCTCCTGTGGATTACTGGTGTGCTGTTTGATCTTTTCCATGGAATTGCGCCACCATACTAAAATTTCATTTTTCATGTGCTAAAGTGAAGACTAAATAAAAGGCCTATGTTGTGTCAAATTCAAATCATAACTTAGTGGATGCTAGGTTTGTGGCCACCTGTCTAGGTTGTTTATACTATGTCGTTGTTAATGAAATATGTAATGTTTTGTTGTTGCTTGTCCAACATCATATCATATTGAAAGTTGTTTGTCATCTGGTGTACCAAATTGGTAGCAAGATCTTCTTGGGATGATTCAAGTTCGCTTATGAACTAACTAACTAGTATTGAGAAAGTCTCACCTTGCCTGCAAAAATGTTCTGTGAATTCAATACAGCTATTTCAGACATATTTTTCTTGAAATCTTACTACTTATGATTTCTTGTCAGGCGTGTGACAAACTTCAATGAAATAACCCATCACTTTCTGCACTGCATTGAGGTGCATCTGTATCACACCAGGTCAAAGGTACTAAGATCCCACACATTTAATTCCGGGAGTTGAGTGACAGATTTTTTTTGGTGGGTGGGTGGGGGGGTTATTTTGTGTTTTCCAGTGATCATTTTTTTTTTATGGTGACATTAGTTGCAGGCCCAAATAAATGCTAGTACAGCAATCCCTGGTCATACCAACCAAGTTCGGCTCTCTTATCAGGTAGGGTGTGTTTGGTTCATTTCCAATACCAGCCTGGCTAGCAAAACCAAGCCAGGCTAGCTCAAGCCTGTCCCTTGCAAGCCAAGATGGAATTGTTTGGTTGTCTGTACTATTTTAGCCAGGCTAAGCCTGTCCCTAGCAAGCCAAGATGGACTTGTTTGGCTGTCTGTACTATTTTAACCCGGCTAGCCCTAGAATGTGTTTGGTTGGCTGGTTTGTTTTGATACATTCACCTCGTCTCTGAATTGGTAAGGTTACCCTTCTCTGAATTCGAAGACAAATAATAGCAGCGAAAACAAGGAATAAATTCATATCCAAATTGATACTGTTGTACATCCTTAATTCCTTATCCCCTCTCATATCCTATACCCAGAATCTAAACATGGTGTATCATTTCCCTAAGAGCTCATATTCTATTGCCATCCAGGTTTTCACTATCCAAACAATACATTAGATTTAATCAGCTGCTATTATTGAATCGAACAGTACTTACAAATTCAACAAACAAGAAAATCTATGCTTAGCACATGCGTCTAACACAAACAATACAAAAATCAACAAAAGTAGATTCAGAGTATTTCCTGCAGGAAATTTCATGAATGAAATAATCCAACAGTGATGGAATGGACTGGAGCTCAAGTTTCTACTCCCAATTCAGACTCTTCATCATCTATTATCTGCAGGATACTTAGTTTCATATCTAAAGATGATGCAAGACAGGCCTTTGAGATAGGCAGAGCTGAATCTACAAATAGATTCAAAATCAATGCACGTCAAAAGAACGGGGTGAACTTTGAAAATTAGAGTAGTAATATCGGTACTCTTTACACAACGCGTGCTAGATGTTCGTTGCTCTGAATTGGCTATCACCCGACGGGGTAGCCCATGACGGCACCAGCTGGTGCAACGGGCTTCCCCTGCTCCACCGCGACGCCATAGCACAGTGATGTTGACGATGCCGTTTCGGTGTTGCCACATCCCGTGTGCGGAGTCGAACATCCGGTAGCTAAGGCAATGCAGGTGGCCCGAGGGCCGACGGTGAAGTCCCCGACGGCACCTGGACGTCCTCCTTGGAGAACCTCGAGCCGCAACGCTTGAACCTCCGCTTGGATCTCGGTGGATTCCGGCGTTCAATCTTGACCGCGGTTGGGAACAAGGCCATTGCCACCGGAATCCTCAGCGACCGCGAGCGCAGCCACAGCGGTCGACGAGGAGGCTGGGATGGGGATGTACCACACCACCCACCGCCCCCGCCGTCCTCTGTCGTCGTCAGGCCCTTTAGTGGCGGCTGCAAGATGGGGCAGCGGCAGCAGTAGTGGGTGAGCGTGGAGAGCACGGGTGAGAGGAAGAGGATGGTGGAGAGCAGGGAGATGACGAGAAAGAGGCTGGAGCTGGCATGATGAGCAGGGACGAGAAGGGGCTCGTCGAGCAGCAGAGCAAGTGGTGCGGGCGGTGATGCCAACCGAGACGGAGGCTGGCCAGGGCCTGGCCAGCGAAAATCGACCGAGAGCTGCATTTTTGCAGGGCCAGGCTAGGCCTGTACGGTTGGCTACGGGTAGCTAGGCTGCAGCCCATGTACAAGCAACCAAACAGTCTAAATTTGGCTCTAGGAAACCAGGCTAGGACTTAGCCACCCAACCAAACACTCCCATATTTTCTCTAACTGTATAATATCCAAATATCTGCCAGTCTCTTTCTAATGTTTCATATCTTTTCCTCAGGCTGCACCTTTGTCTGCATCAGGAAACTCTGCTGGAGACGACATATCCAAATTGGTCATGAGTGTTTTTAATGAACCAGCAGTCTTGTAAGTTAATTTTAGCTGATTCTGCTATCTAACGTTGTTGCTGTGCTTATGATCTCGAGTGTTTTTATCACCCAGTAAAAGAAAACTAACCTTACACGCATGATTCATGTTCATGAATCAATCGAAAAAAAATCATGTTCATGAATATAGTCCAAAGAACTCAGGCTCCTTCTTCGTAAAAAAAAGAAAAGAAAAGAAAAGAAGAACCCAAGCCTCTAGTATTTTAAAGCTGGTACAGGTCCCAAACCTACGGAGGTTTAAAAGCTCCATGGTAAAGAATGGCCATACTCAGTAATGGTTTGACCTAGGAACGCTAGGCTAGCTCAGGGTTATGAACCTAGAAACAAAGAACTAAGGAGAACAAATTCAGTAAAGTTTATTCTTTGCTGAATTTGATGAACATCATCTGATGCACATCTGGTTGAGAAATATACTAATACTGCAACTGCAGGGCCCTGGAGCATGGACCGCACATCAATGATGTCGCAGCTCGTCTTAATCTATCTGTAGATGTAGTCAGGTATTTTCTGCCTTCTCCCTCCTTATATACAGTATCCAACTTTATATTCTTTCTAAATGAACAAAACCAGACTGGCAGCTTGCTTTCCTGCATATTGTTTCTTTCAGTTTTTAGTTGTTATTAGTATTCTGCTCGGTAGCTTTTCTTTTCCTGATTACAGCTTACCAATCCCAGGGACTTAATTTTTTTTCTTGTTATATTATATAAACAGAAACTGGTATGATACAGACAAATATACATTAAATTGTTTGACACCTTTTTTTTCGAAATGGCCAAATGGGTCTTATTCTTTATCACGAACTACAATTCTGAATCTTGTCTTTTTTCTTCATCTCAAACTATGGCACTTGTTATTTTCACAGGGCGGCCCTCGATAAATATCTTGACGGCGGCGAAATTTACAACACGATTGATGACAACCATTTCAAGTCTGTCGCGAATGGATGATCATGTCGTGCGTCCAGCCAAGGCTCTGTGTAGGTATGGAGCCGTTCCAAGCAAGAAATGTAAACCCTCTGCAGGATAGGCTCTATCTTGCATATAGTCATCAGGGTGTCAACAGCTTAACTTCTAGGTTTAGATGTGTATCTAAGTACTGCTCTCTTATGCAGTTATGTAATGGACATATGATGTGAGTAGACTAGGTCTACCTGCAGGACATAAGTTGTGTTTGCTACTCAAGTAACGTTTAAGTAACACCGCGTGCAGGATGGATCTAGCAAAATCAGTTTCGAAGTTCCCTGGTGCTAGATCCGCGTTGTGTGATTTTTCCTGCCCATGGAGTATCAAAGTTTCACCTATACATTCGTACATTCCAAAAGACGTAGGTCATGAATTGAACCAAAGAAGGCAGATGGACTTGAGTGAAGCTTTTCCTCTTGACAGACTGCAGCAGAACCTCTTCTCTTCTACAAATCAGTAGCCTGGGGATTACATTTTGCACCAATAATTACAGGAAGCTGTCCACCTTGGCGTGCCTACTTGTTCTATGTAAAATTATGACAACCCGAGGAAGCTGTCCACCTTGGCATTGGTCGATCGGGACAAAAACTTCATGCAAATGGGAGGCTGCACCTTGGCGAGGGCCAGAATGGACTGCGGCAGGGTCCAGATGCCGTCTCCGCAGATCAACCCCGACGCGACCGCAGGTCCGAACGCGTCAGCTTTTGCCTTGTTCAGCTGCTCCCATACGAAGAGGATCACGCAGCCAAGAAACATGTCGATGGCGAAGTAGGATCCGATGTAGAACGGGATCGCCATGGCCATTGGCAGTGGGATAAACCTCGACACCCTGTGCGGGGTCAGGTCCCTCACAAGGTTGATGACGATCGCTGCCGTGAAGAAGATGTAGCAGAGGGTGAGGCAGTTTTCCGGGAGCGAGCGGAAGCCATCCACGCCGAGGATGGCCATGTTGCGGTACACGATGGCATAGGGCGCCGGGTACTCGGTGCCACTCTCGCCAATGTCACCGAACGCCTTGTAGAAGAGCCAGAAGACGCAGGGCCCGATGACACACCCCATCCCGGTGCCGATCACCTGGCTGATGAACATAGACCTCGGTGACGCCAGCGTCAGGTACCCAGTCTTGAAGTCTTGCATCAGGTCTGAGGCAGTCGACACGATGCTCATCATGACACCACAAGCAGCGAGCCCAACGAGCACGCCACCTTGTGAGAGCCCGGCCCACGCACCGAACACGAAGATGGCGAGCTTGCCGTAGGTGGAGGCGAGAGACCAATCAGTGAGGCCACTTCCATAAGCGTTGCAGAAGGCCAGGACAGGTGCCACGACATAGGCAACCAAAATGTAGTACCACTTGAGCTGCGGGAAGATCTGAGGAAGGGTGCCGATAGATATTGCGGCAACTGCAACATAGCCCCCATATGCAACTGACTTGGGAATTTGATCTTTCAGAAAAATCTCAATGCGCCGTTCATCGTCAAAGGATAGAGCTTCGGTACTGGACATGGAACTGCCATTGTCTGAAACAGGAAGCATGCTTTTTGAATTTTGCTGCATCATAGATATGAAGCCTGCAACTGTGCGGATCAGCACCTTAATGAAGTTGTATAAACCATCCCCAAGGATCAAAGCGATGGAAATGAAAACCTGCAATTGCAAGGAAATAGCAGTTGAATTCTTGGTTACAAAACGAATGTTCTCATGTGATGAAGCTGAATGGTATAGTTTTGGGAAAAGAGAAGAGAACAGCCACAAGTAGGATCGATGTTTACCCTGTAAGCCTGCAGCCCATGTAGACTTGAGTCATCGAGGCTAGCCGGGTACCAACTCCCCTTCTTCTTGGCAATGAGAGGCCACATTACACCCCATGAGAGGATACCACCCAGCAGAACTGACACATTAACGATGTATGGGCAGATCATGCCAACCCCAACATATGTAGGAGAGAAGTCAAAGTAGAACCTGAAAGACAATAAGCCAGGTTTAGCATCAGAGACCAATACCTCTGAATTAGTGCCTAGCCAATTGGAAATACTAAGCAAAACTTCAGATGCTTGACATAAATAACTGCTGTTTTACTTGTGCAGCATAACGAGAGATGACACAGATGAATTTGCAAGCTCTCATTGTTTTACCAGATGGAAGACATATAAACTATTCCAGATATTGGACATTATACTCAGCAGGTGTCATATCTAGGATAGTGTCACAGTTCTGACCTATGTTTATAAGCTTCAAGGCCCAATGTTGGGAAATTTTTGAATCCACAATCATCCCCTGCAGTGTAGAACCACTGAAAAAAGCCCCAGAAAAAGCTAAACACGAAGTACTTGCCCAACGTCTTTACTTGCTTCCTGAAATATATTATTATCATTGTAAGTGGAGTTGCACCACAAGGACCAGGTGGTCAAAATAACGGATTAGTTTTCACATGGTCAAAGTAGACAAAAGCAGAACTGTATGGACATACTTTGCAAGCTTGGCTCCCTCAGGTGTGTGAAAACCGTTGATGAGATATGCAGTGGCCGTGCCACTTGGATAGGTCAGCTTGTAGTCAACAATCATGATCTGAAACAAAATTAAGCTGATAAGAATAAGTTTGCTTCTACACAGTAAATCAGTAAGAACATAATGGAGAAAAGAGTTGGAGACATACCTTTCTTAGGGGCACAAGTGCAAAGAGACCAATAAAACTGACAAGGAATAGGAACCCTATCATCCATCCAAGGTGAGGATCCTTTATATTATTAGCATCTTTAGCCTCTGTTGCTTGATTAGCTATTTTGTCACTCATTCCAAATAGATAACTGCCGAAGCCACCTGATTAATTTGAATAAAAGAGCATAATGCATAAGCCATTTTGTACATTTTTTTGTTGGCTTCAAAGCAACATACTTAGCTGATGCAGTGATGTCAGTGATTTGATTACTTATTTGATATCGACAGATAAGGCACCAGAACATGCTACTTGTCTGATGCCTTAAATGATCTGATGGACATATGACCACTTCAAAACACAGATAATCACTCATTTGATGAAACTGTTGTTGCAAATTTGCAGTTTCTGGACATATGCAAATTTAAAAACTTGCTGATAAGAATAGCTTCTAAAATTCCAGCTGGCCAACCTATGCGTCTGGGCCATGTTGTTATGCAATTTCAAATTATTTCAGCCTGCAAGTCCAGTGGTTGCACATGATGGATTGGCCATCAACGCACTAAATAACATGGTTCACAAATAAGACTGCAGATCATAAATAGTTATTTATGTTCAACCAATGCTTCAGATGCATGTGTCATGTCTGCCAAAGGGGGTAAAAAAAAACAACGCATGTACCATACATCTATTTTAAGGGGAGGAGTCAACCCAAGCAGGCTCATCCGTTTCAGCATGTCCTGAGTACAAATGGCATTTCTCTTGCCTGAAGTTGATCGCCTTATTATGAGCGCCAAATATTTGAAAACTATTTTTGTTGACCTTTTACACGTTTATTCAGCAAACGAAGCAACCATAAACTTTCGCCAATTTCATCCATGCCTTCTAGGTCTTTCATGGAAAGTAGGTGACTATCCTATGGCTATCAATCATGCACTCCCTGAGAGGCTGAGACCACATAATCACCGTTGAGTCCACCTTTTACAGTAACACATTGGACAACAAATCCGAAACGACCCAAGAAGGCTTCGAGTTTTTCGGTCCAATGGTTTATTTGAGTCGACATTGAAAGCGATCGGGTTGGTGTTTTCCTTCGGGGCAAAAGAACAATCGATTCCCTGACGTTTCAGTCTTACCAACTACAGCGAACTCAATGTCCCCCCTGTGACTCTCTGTATCTGCGTCATACACTCATAGTACTACTCACCCAAAAGCCACTGTGGACAAACCAAACAAAGAGATGGATCCAATGTTCGTTCAACCAATTCGAACGACGACACATCGGCGGCTCAAACAAATCGAACGGCACACCGGCGATTCATACCAAGGCGAGCACGAAATCGACGCAACAACCGCTCCCAAAAAGCACGATCACTAATTCACTACCAAGTTCCTCTCAAGCAGAAAACGGGAGATTACGAATTAAGCATAGTTGGGGACGAGAGGGGGTGGGGTGGTGTTGGTTACCGACCGCTGAAGGCGATGCCGTAGGCGGAGACGACGCAGGTCTGGATGACGGTATTCTCCTGCCTGGTGAAGGGCTGGCGGAGGAAGCCCATCCTCTCGACGGCGGCGGTCCACATGCGGACGAAGAAGAAGCCGAGCAGCCCCGCGGAGACGTTGAGCGACGGGATGATCCCCGTGGTGAGGTTGAGCTTCATGACGATGACGCTGAACATGACGGCCAGCAGCGCGCTGACCACGAACGCCCGCAGCGTAAGCTGCTCCCGCCACGACGGCACCCCCTTGTCCGCGAACACCCGCTCCACGGACGCCGCCTCCGCCTGCCCGCCGCCGTCGTCCGCCCCATTGCCCTCGCCCTCGCCCTTGCCCGCGGCGTGGCGGTGCCGCAGCGCCGCGGGGGAGGACGCCGCCGCCGCCTCCGACACCTCGTCCTCGCCCCCGCCCCCGCCTGCCGCCGCGGTGGTGTGCGGTGCCATTTGGTTGGGGCGCTCCGCGCTCGCGCTCGTGCTCGTGCTCGGGTTTGGTGTTTCGTGCCCGCCTTTTGGAGTGGGGGACTTCAGAGAGAAAAG
>JAKNSH010326995.1:0-11165 GCA_027790015.1 Cymbopogon flexuosus
AAATTTTCGTCTCGCAAAGTACAATAAAACTGTACAATTAGTTTTTGATTTCATCTACATTTAGTATTCTATGTATTTGTCGGTATTTTGATGTAATGGGAAATAGGAATTCTATATAGTGAAATTTAGGAGTGAATTTAGGGAACTAAACATGGCTTCGTTTCCTTTTCATTTGGTCCGACTGATGCCCGCTGTCCGCATTACCATCCAGCATTGAAATTCAGAAAACACAATGATTGTAAAAAGGCCAAAATACTCTCTAAAAGGGACTTCGAAAACGAAAACAACAAAAGCATATAAAACAAAATGCTCTTGGAAACGGGGAGAAATGAGCTTTAGGAGAAGAAGCTTTCACGAAAGTCGGGGACTCATTTCCAGCCGTCGAAAAATGCGACAAATTGCTTCAGAAAAGCAGGACGATTCTCAACCGTTGAATACGGCAGAAGGATACAAACTGACTCAACGGCAAATGAACCACGCGCCCCAACCAACGGGCCATCTGGCGCTGGCGCGGGGGGCCGCGGGCCCACTGACCAGTGCGACAGCACGTGCACTGGGCCACTGGCCACCGTCGCACGGAGCCACGGACACTTCACGCACTTTATACAGCGGCGGTGGCACGGCAAGGCAACGGAGAGGAGAGGATAAAGATATTTTAAGCGCCTCCTCGATTTCCTCCACCTCACCGAACTAAGTCATCACTCATCACTCATCGAATCGCACGCATCGCGCAAACACAGACACTCCACTGCACGCGCAGGCGCAGCAATGGCGACGACCGCCTCGCCGCCGCTGCAGCTCGCCACCGCCTCCCGCCCGCACGCCTCCGTCCCCGCCTCCGGCGGTGGCGGCGCGGGCGGGGTTCTCCTCGCGGGCGGTTCCGGAGGTGGGGTCACGTCGGGTCGGAGTCGAGGGCGGACGCAGCGGCGGGTCTCGGCGCGCAGCGTGGCGAGCGATCGGGATGTGCAGGGCCCCGTCTCGCCCGCGGAAGGTACGTGGCTGCGTCCCCCTGCTGGTCCCGGTGCCTTGGGTGAGGTTTGGGTAGCAATGCCGTTCGAAGTGCTGTTGATTGATGCCATGCGGGTGTGTGATCCTTGTGCCGTGCGGTGCGTGCGCTGGTCGGCTCCGTGTTGCGGAATGCTCGTGAATTGCCGATGCGGCCACGCGGTGGGTTAAGTGGGATAGTGACGGTGTTGTATGCGAGCATTGCGCGTCTTAGTTTTTTTAATACGTTTGCCGAATTTGCAATTGCAAATAAACTTAAAAATGGTTTTCTCAGAATTCAGTAAAACTGGGGCTGTTCTAACGGCCTTGCACCGAACAGTTCAACACCATGTGTATAATGCAAGTTTGAAGAATTATTTGTGTGGTGAATTGAGAACTCGAATTTGTATGTGGAATTGTGGAATATGGTAACTAGCATAGTTGTATCCATATACTTAGTAAATTAGGTTTCCTTTCTTCTGAAGGTATTTGAGGCACTGATGTGATTTTAGGACTAGTGAATCAGACCATAAGAAAGAAAGGATCAACTGGTTGGTGCAGAATGTTCTGTGATACTCTGTAGATATAATATAACTACCTTGCCCTTAAACTTCAACTATACATATATTGTTGCAGGTGAATAGGTGATAGAAATGTATGTGCCATATGCAGGTGGTTGTGCAATGATTTTCATGCAATTACAACTGCTTCGTTGGCCTTTCCTTTAGCTGAGCATGTAAATTGCATACCATGTAGATAAAAAATTAAGATCCTAAAATTATGTCTTGCAATACAGGGCTTCCAAGTGTGCTAAACTCCATCGACTCATCTGCCATTGCATCAAACATCAAGCACCATGCAGAGTTCACTCCCTTGTTCTCTCCAGAACACTTTTCTCCCCTGAAAGCTTACCATGCAACTGCTAAAAGTGTCCTTGATGCGCTGCTGATAAACTGGAATGCGACATATGATTATTACAACAAAATGAATGTAAAACAAGCATATTACCTGTCCATGGAGTTTTTACAGGTGACACAGCCCTCTTCTCTAACCTCACTATTCATGTTTCCCTAATTGCGTCCTGATGCTAATTGGTACTCGCTGTTTTCTATAATGTAGGGAAGAGCTCTCACAAATGCTATTGGCAATCTAGAGATAACTGGTGAATATGCAGAAGCATTAAAACAACTTGGACAAAACCTAGAGGATGTTTCTAGCCAGGTATGGTTTATTAAGAGAGTTAGTTCTTCTTACCAAAACTTTGCCACACACTTTCATTATTCCAGATACATAAGAAAAAAAAATTTATGATCAAATCTCATTTTCTATCATTTAGTTTGGGTTAATCTATGAAATTTTGGCTACAAAACTTTATGATGCCTAAACTGCTCTGAAGATAGAAATTCTAAGGTTTGTATGATGCTGTACTTGCTATGTAATAGGAACCAGATGCTGCCCTGGGCAATGGTGGTTTAGGCCGCTTGGCTTCTTGTTTTTTGGATTCTTTGGCAACATTAAATTATCCAGCATGGGGATATGGACTTCGCTACAAATATGGCCTCTTTAAGCAGATCATAACAAAGGATGGTCAGGAGGAGATTGCTGAGAATTGGCTTGAGGTACCAAGATGCCTTCTTATTTTGCTACCAGGCAAGTAGGCAACTATTAACGATATGCCTGCTATCTTCTTATGCCAATCATGCTTGCATTTAAATTTTCCAGATGGGGTATCCTTGGGAGGTTGTAAGAAATGATGTCTCTTATCCTGTGAAATTCTATGGTAAAGTGGTCGAAGGCACTGATGGTAGGAAGCACTGGATTGGAGGAGAAAATATCAAGGCCGTCGCACATGATGTCCCTATTCCTGGCTACAAAACTAGAACTACTAATAATCTGCGTCTTTGGTCAACAACTGTACCAGCACAAGATTTTGACTTGGCAGCTTTTAATTCTGGAGATCATACCAAGGCATATGAAGCTCATCTAAATGCTGAAAAGGTTTAAGACTGAATCTATCGATATTGCTCATCTGCATAAATCCTACACCTGGCATATGATTCCTGATTTCCAGTACTCGGTAACCTATGTTTTCTGTCTTTATACTTGGGTTATTAGAATTGTCCTTGCATCTTTGGTAACTTTGTATTATATTTTTGGTTTATAATTCATATGTTGTTGTAATATGCTCCCTCCGTCCCAGAATATAAGGCGTAACCACCTCCGGTTCAAAGACCAAGGAACGTATTTAATTCTCTCTCAAAATAGCAATACTACTGCATCGTTGTACGTGCCTCTAGAGAGAGCATGCCTTATATTATGGGACATGACTAAAAAGTGATTAAGCCTTATATATTGGGACGGAGGGAGTATACAGTTGTGACTTGATATTACTTAAGGCCCTGTTTGGATTGAAGGATTTTCAAAGGAAATATGGAGGAATTCATTCCTGTGGAAATGCTTCGCAGTTTGCTGTTTGGATCAAAGGATTTGCATCTTCCGTTCCTCCGGAACGGCTCGCTTGCATGAACAAAACAAAGGAAAAAAAAGCATCCAGTCAGTTCTCATGAATTTCCTTCCTTCACGAAGACCGATGCAACAACTCACTCTGTGTCATTGATCTTGGCCTAATGCAGAGAGAGTGTGAAGCTTATCCGTGCTAGCAACAGCAAGAGAAAAAGACCGGAGTGGATTACAACTGTACTCCGTATTGAACAACGAACCATCATGGGGTTTGAGTCCATGGGGTGCTAATGTTCCACGTGCTGGAGAAATATAGACAAACTATGCAATTAACATATATCATTAGACACTGATAATGAGATTTACCATTCATATATTTTTGTGATTCCCTTGTTACGAATTCCTGTGTTCCAAACACCTCTTCTTGTTATTTCCTGTGTTTTTCCTTTCCTCTGTTTTGCCACTACACATCAATCCTATTCCTGTGGTTTTTTCCTTTCCTCCGTTTTGAATTCCTTTGTTCCAAACAGGCCCTTACGACAGGAGTTATTATATTCCTACATTATGTCTGATTTACTGCTTGTCTCTTCATGCTAGATATGCCACATATTGTATCCTGGGGATGAATCACTAGAGGGGAAAGTTCTCCGCTTGAAGCAACAGTATACATTGTGTTCAGCCTCACTACAGGACATCATTGCTCGTTTTGAGAGTAGAGCTGGTGAGTCTCTCAGTTGGGAGGACTTCCCCTCCAAAGTTGCAGTGCAGATGAATGACACTCATCCAACACTATGCATTCCTGAGTTAATGAGAATACTGATGGATGTTAAGGGATTAAGCTGGAGTGAGGCATGGCGTATTACAGAAAGGTATTTGCTGCGCAGAAACCTCTACATTGAAGTGCATTTAAGATCATAATATAATTTATGCAATATTCTTCCTGAAGCTCTATATAATATAACTTATTTTCCTTCCTCATTTGTCATACAATCCATGCTGACTTCCTAATCATTTCCAGAACCGTGGCATACACTAACCATACAGTGCTTCCTGAAGCTCTGGAGAAGTGGAGCTTGGACATAATGCAGAAACTTTTACCTCGACATGTTGAGATCATAGAAACAATTGATGAGGAGGTATTAGATGTGCAGAAAGTGCTTATGCAATTTACTTCTTGCTCTTTGAGTTAACTTACACTTTTCTCTATCCTTGATTGAAACAGCTAATAAACAACATAGTCTCAAAGTATGGAACCACAGATACTGAACTTCTAAAAATGAAGCTGAAAGAAATGAGGATTCTTGATAATGTTGACCTTCCAGCTTCTATTTCCCAACTATTTGTTAAACCTAAAGACAAAAAGGAATCTTCTGCTAAGTCAAAACAAAAGTTACTTGTTAAATCTTTGGAGACTATTGCTGAGGTTGAAGAGCAAAATGAGTCGGAAGAAGAGGAGCCAGAAGTTTTATCTGAGATAGAGGAGGAAAAACTTGAAGCTGAAGAAGTAGAGGCAGAAGAAGAGAGTTCTGAGGATGAGTTAGATCCATTTGTAAAGTCTGATCCTAAGTTACCAAGAGTTGTCCGAATGGCAAACCTCTGTGTTGTTGGTGGCCATTCTGTAAATGGTGTAGCTGAAATTCACAGTGAAATTGTGAAACAGGATGTGTTCAACAGCTTTTATGAGGTATTAATACGAGAATCTGAATCTCAGGTCTCCATTTAGCTTATAATGGTTTGGGAAAATGCCATTCATTTCTCTGTTTCTTTGGCAGATGTGGCCAACTAAATTCCAGAATAAAACAAATGGAGTGACTCCCAGACGTTGGATCCAGTTTTGTAATCCTGAATTAAGTGCATTAATTTCTAAGTGGATTGGTTCTGATGACTGGGTGCTTAATGCAGACAAACTTGCAGAACTGAAGAAGGTATTTCCAGTCCGGTAGTCTTTTTTTTTTTTTTCAATTTTTCACTAACATAACTCTTTAAATTTCCTTGTTACCTATCCTTTATTTTTATAGTAACATCACTTCATCATGTAACAGTTTGCCGATAATGAAGATCTGCATTCAGAGTGGCGCGCTGCTAAAAAGGCTAACAAAGTGAAGGTCGTTTCTCTTATAAGGGAGAAGACAGGATATATTGTCAGTCCAGATGCAATGTTTGATGTGCAGGTATATTTTTGCAACAGAACATCACTACACCAGGGCAGCCATATGGACTGGTGGTAAAGTTCATGATGACATGGTTGTAGTGGTTCGAGCATTAGTTGAAGACTGAACTTGCAGAAAAATAGCTAGTTTCTTATAGGTTTGCTCATTCTTATCAGAAAACATATGCCATTTGTTGATTAACTTGGGATTTCTCATCTGGATCCCTTAGGTGAAAAGGATACATGAATATAAGCGGCAGCTGCTAAATATACTTGGAATTGTCTACCGCTACAAGAAGATGAAAGAAATGAGCGCAGAAGAAAGAGCAAAGAGCTTTGTTCCAAGGGTATGCATATTCGGTGGGAAAGCATTTGCCACATATATACAGGCAAAAAGGATTGTTAAATTTATTACAGATGTTGCAGCTACTGTAAACCATGATTCAGACATTGGAGATTTGTTGAAGGTAATTTCGTCTCTTCTTAAATATCACTTACCATATTTAATTTCCATCTTCTGGTAACAGCAATGTCTTCAACTAATTATCTTGCTGATACCAAAAAGTAACATCTATTGTTGTGATCATGTTTGTAAAGGTCTTGAATCGTACACACTCCCTCAATCAGACAACTGGATCATATGGTTGGCTATTAAAACATCTGAGGATTTTTGTTTGTTGTCCAGGTCGTATTTGTTCCAGACTATAATGTTAGTGTTGCCGAGGCGCTAATTCCTGCCAGTGAATTATCACAGCATATCAGGTAATACTAACAATGTAGTTGCCACTTTTTTTTTGATCAACTCTTGATAGGATATGTGCTTTTGTTAACCTCATATTATCTGTGCAGTACTGCTGGAATGGAAGCTAGTGGGACCAGTAACATGAAGTTTGCAATGAACGGTTGCATTCTTATTGGAACTTTAGATGGTGCAAATGTGGAAATCAGAGAGGAGGTTGGAGAGGAAAACTTTTTCCTTTTTGGTGCAGAGGCACATGAAATTGCCGGTTTGCGGAAAGAGAGAGCTGAGGGAAAGGTACTTCAATTGTTTGTATACTGTTAGCTTTTGTCAAGCTAGTAAATATATCTCTGTTTAACTATGTGCGCCCACATAGTGTGCATCAATCAAATTAATCGTATGGCTTTGTTCTCCAATTGTAGTTTGTGCCTGACCCAAGATTTAAGGAGGTCAAGGAATTTGTCCGCAGTGGTGTCTTTGGGACCTACAACTATGATGAATTGATGGGTTCTTTGGAAGGAAATGAAGGTTACGGACGTGCAGATTATTTCCTTGTTGGCAAGGACTTCCCCAGTTATATTGAATGCCAAGAAAAAGTTGATAAAGCTTACCGAGATCAGAAAGTAAGTTATCTTCCTGTTGCTGTTTATTTTCTGTATTCCCTGCACATGACGATTATGCAGACTTCTTATATTCTGATGGCTCATAGAGCTCATTGTATAATTATAGCATGTCCTCGCTAAATCATAGGAGCAAAGAACTCTGCTGCATGTTATGCTGTATTGCTAAGCCTGTACTGAGAGAACTTTCATGAGCTAGCTAGATGCATAGATCATTGCTCCATAATGTCTTAGTATAGCAATGAAACAATTAGGAATGTAAATGACCTAATGATTTCTCATGCTAGTTACTGGTACCTTAATTTGGATTCTGCTTTTTTTTTCTGGACGTTTAAAAAAACATTGCTCTGCCAGGCCCTCCTTTTCTGCATTCTTTTTATTTTGTTTTTGACAGTGTTTCTGAAGAGTGATCAGATTATCAAACATATTTTGCTTTCGAAACTTAGGATGTTTCCAGGCGGCTTGCCATTTACATTTTTCTCTGTCGAGTGCAATAACTATGTTTTTATGCTGTTGCCCATCTGTAGATATTTGCTGTCATTTCTTTCTACTCATATATTTAACCTGCAGTTGTGGACAAGGATGTCTATCCTCAACACAGCTGGCTCATCCAAGTTCAGCAGCGATAGGACGATTCATGAGTACGCCAAGGATATCTGGGATATCAGCCCTGTCATCCTTCCCTAGACAGGTGGATATCAGGTTCTGTCAGCCCTAAGGATCAAGGAACAATTGGTGATAACATTTGTTTCCTCAGCCCCTTAGCAGAAGCGCTGGTCACCTCAGTTTTGTGTAGACAAAATCAGGGGAGATGAGGTAGGCATGGATAAATGATGGGTCTATGCATGGTATGTAATTCATCTGCTGTAATATTGGCAGCGCTGTTCAGTCCGTTGCCTTTCGAATCTGGCTTTTGGGGTGTGTGTATCCACTAATAAATGCTGAGGCAGGATTGCAGGAACACCATCGATCATTTGGCTCGGTGGTGATTTGGTGAATGGTGACGTGCAGTGTAGTTAGTCCATTGCCTCCTGGAGCTTCCTGGGTTCTGTATTCTAATGGTCTTTTGTAACGAAAAGGGCGGGAAAGTACGGGGGCGCTAGTGCTATTGTGACGTTACCAGATTCTCCACCATCCGTTGGGAGGTGATTGGTGGGATCGTGTAGCGTGAATGCGTGATCTCTTCGTCGTGCTCGAGATCACGATCTCTAAGGTGAGAAGAAAGGGATATACGCGGGCGATTAGATAGGATCAAGGATAGAATTGACTTCACTTAAATAAGTATTTCAGAGGAGATAAGGTGTGGGATATGGGGGAGACACGAAAGCTATGGGTAAAGCCCCCGCTGCGCCGCGTTGTGGCTTTGGGCCACCGACCGATTTACAGAGGGCGAAGCTAATGGTCTGTTGGCGTTGGGGGTATTGACATCCTAAGTTAGGCCTCGTTTAGTTCCCCGGATTTCCTTCTAAATTCTGCTATACAAAAAGAAGATTTCCGTCACATCAAAATGTCGGCACATGTATGGAGTACTAAATGTAGATGAAATAAAATCTAATTGCACAGTTTAATTTTACTTTGCGAGACGAGCATTTTAAGCCTAGTTAGTCAATTTTTGGATATTTTTTATCAAATACAAACAAAATGCTACAGGAATTCCGCTACAGTGTTTCTGACCCCAATTTTAGGATCTAAACAAAGCCTTATAAAATTTCCATTCTTCTACTAGTAAATGCTGCGGTAAAGTTTTGCCGTCCTTACAGAGAAAATTACCAAGAGTGTTATTTTTAATAGCTCTTAATAATATAGGAGTGTGTAAAGTTTAAAGGTGAAATATACTATCTTCGTTTCAAATTGCAAGTCAATCATTAGAAATCTAATAATGATTTGTTCTAAACCCGGCTGGCAAGACGGCACGGTTTATGCTTATGGGTGAACGACGTATTTACAGTTGAAAGCTCGCTGTGGGCCGTAATGAGCCTTTCACTTCACCCTCAGTATAAGAATGGACCATGGAGTACAGCAAATGGATGGCGAATATAAAATCTGTATTACGTAATGCCCCGTGTAGCTTATTTAATTATGTCGTCCAACCTCGCGTAAGCGACTTGGTCAAAGCATGGATACGCATACGCATGCATTTAAACATCAGATCCACACGACCACACTTGCAAACAAAAAATATGAATCAATTGCGCTGTCTTATCACTTAGTTCTATGAGCACAAAAATTATTAAGCCGCTATCTCCAAAAATAAGATATTTACTCCTTCCTGCTGCCATTTTGCCAAACAAAAGTCACTCTACTTGGTTGCAACTCGTAAGTAATCAATCTTAAATATTACCAAATTTTAAAATATTAATATTCATGATACTTAAAAGGCAATATATTTTCATACTATACTGATTTAGTGCCATAAATAATCTTACAATCCTTTGCAAAGTAAGTTGAATTTAAACTAAAATGATTTAACTTAAGACAAAAAAGGTGATTTCCTTTTATTTTTAGGACGAAGGAAGTTTCTAAAATATATGGTATTCATACGTTTAAAATTTATCCCAAATTACAAGAAATTCTAAGTGTGCTAAATCTTTCAACTCACAATATTCAAATGCATATATATCATTAATTTCTATTACTAATCAAAATATGGTAACCAAAAAGTTAGTATATGTGTCTAGCACATAATATATTCTAATTTTTTATGATATCTTGTACACATATAAGAGGAGTACTTCTCTGTCAGTGTATTTTTCTATCTACTATTTACTTCCCACTGCTCATAAATAGTAGATGACACTTCAGGATGGTCACCCAATGACACAGCTTTAACTATTTCCTTGTGTTAGAAAATGTTTTTGAAATAAATTAAGAATATGGTTTCGACCTCAAATCAAGAATATGGTTTTGTGAAGTACATTTTGAGATAAAATTACTTCTACCATTCTCAAAATAAATTTCAAATTCAATGCATAAAAAAAAGCAATGTGTGACTAGAGCTAGTTTAAAACGTTTGATTTGAAATAACTCAAATGGTCATTCAATAAACATTACTAGAGTATTTTTTTCACCTTTCTCTTACCTATATCTTCCCTGCCAAAAATTGAATATTCTAGCTCTAAAACTGCCCATGACAGCCTCCTTCCCTCGGAAGAGCCTTCGGTTGGAAGAATCCTCTGACTGTAAAGTGTAAAATGACAATTTTGCCCCTCACCCACAGAAGACGCGACCGTGACCGCGAGAAAGTTCCAAAAATACCAGCCTAGCCCTCCGACGCGTCTGCCCCGAACACCGATAAAAATCTCGACAGCGACGCCTCGTTAATTAACAAATTAATTACGCTACCCCTCGCGCCCGACCCGAATAAAACAACGCGGCGAGCGGCACCACACTAAAAATCCACCACTCCCCACTCCCCCCAGCAGCAAGCCAAGCAAACCCTCGCTCCGAGGTCTCTAGCGAGCGAGCTTGCTATCCAAGCCAAGCCAGAGTGACAAGTGACAAGAGCTGAGATCGATCGGATCGCATCGTCGGGGGGCAGCCCATGGCCGGCGCAGCCGGCGACAGATCGGAGGACGTCGGCGCCGACTGGCCGTTCGGTGGCGCCGCCGATGCCTTCACGGAGTACTCGTCCGTTTTCGCGGAGCTCGGCTGGCCGGGCGGCCTACTAGCCGGCGGGGAGCTCCCGGTGCTGGATCTGCCGGAGGCAGCAGCACCGCTGCCGGCGCAGCTGTCCATGGAGCCGGCGCCTTCCCGGTCGGGCGACGCCGGCGCGTCGTCGAGCTCGAGCGGGGACGGCGACGGCGCCGCGCCGGGGAACGACGACGACGATCGGAAGGCGGCGGCGCCGGCCGCCGAGGCAGCGTAAGTGCCATGCATGCGCGGTAGCTTCTGCTCGTAAAGGTAGCATATATAAGCCGACACTTGGCCGGCGCTTGGCTCGCCGGCGAGTGGCAGGGCTGTAATTTCGGAGCACCGAGCGAAAGCGAGCGCGGCTCCGCAACTCGTTTCTACTACGTCGTCGTGCACCGCGCGCGCCCGGGAACGGAACGGGAGGGGCAATCTCGTCAAATACCGGCGGCATGTCCACGCAGATCCGCGATTTGCGTGCGCGGATTGTTCCAAGTTTCACGCGGTTTCCTTTGTTTTTTCCTCGTCTATCTATCTACTCCCCCCTTTTCTTTATACGCTGCATTCCGTAGGTTATTATGGTCGG
>JAKNSH010327078.1:0-11753 GCA_027790015.1 Cymbopogon flexuosus
CACAAAGGGAGAAAACCATCAATAGGGCCATAGTGCTTTCGTCCATTTGCAACTGGTAAAAAGATGAATGAAGAAAAAAGGAACATGGATGCGTCTTTTCTCATGTTGGTACTGACCGGTAAAGGCTGTTGCCTGCTAGGACCTACTCCCTCCGTCCCAAAATAAATGTCATTCTCGCTTTCCGAGAAATCCACGTTTTTAAAATGCCGGTAATTATATATTAAAATATATAAATATATACGCTAAGTAATTAGTATCATCGGAAAGATCTTGAAGTATAGTTTTTTAACAAATTTATTTGAAGATTTAAATGTTACACATATTTCCTACAAATCTAGTCAAAGTTGAGAAAGTTTTACTGGCACGCATCCCATAACAACACTCTTCGTGGGACGGAGGGAGTATGCAGGGAACCAAACGCGTCGTTCTCCACTATTTCTGTACGTGGATGGATGACACTTTTTATAATCAAGATCCAAACAGAAGTTCCCGTCGTTCTCAGTTTAGCATCCCGGCAAGTGCGAGTGCTACGCTGGAATTAGTCTAAAATACATGCTACTTTCTGTCTAAAAATGACCACGGTCATCTCAGGATCAAAATCATTCAGTCTAGAGGGGGGAAATACATGCTATTTCTGTTTTTTTAAAAAATGGAAGCAGCAGCCAATTATAGATGGTACACCAGACTGCCATTATAGATGGTACAGTAGGATGTGCCGATTTAAGAAGGCGGATAGCATCCTAGGCTCCTACTAAGAGACTCGGAATACAAATTTAAATGCACCAATTTCACATGATCCGAATATGATATTATAATCTATATCTAAATATATACCTAATTATAGAAATTAAGAATAAAATAATTTGCTTTTCGTTTTGTGTTGTGGACTTTGTTCTGCGAATCCATTTGTATTCTGTATGTGTAGGTCTACTCATCATTCTCCTGTGCTTAATGAAATACGAACTATATGCCTTAGTCTAAAAAAAGAGGCTCTAATGGAGTAATGTTCTCTTGATTAAATGTCTTAGTTGTATTGTTTTTCCTGACTAAGGCTTGCCATATATTGTTTAATATTATCTTTGCTTGCTTTTTTAAAACTGTGGAAGAGGCCCTTCTTTACTACTTCGAATTGATTCTTAGGATTTGGAAAACTCAAAGGATTTTAGAAAACTCAACGATACTCTCGAAGATGCTGGGCACAAATTCATCGGAAGTTTTATTTTAAAAAAAATCATCTGAAGTCAAATCCTTTGTGGTCATTATGCTTGGTTTTATATTTTAGTGAGGCCCAATATAAAGAACATCACGTCCTCTTATCCATCTGCAGTTTGTTCACAATTCGGACTGTGGTTGTTACGGATTTTCCTTCCTTCCTTTTTTTATTCTGACTATTTATAATGTTGGGTGTCGTACAAACTTAAGTCGGACTTAAAGTGATTTTATTATTTAATATAAGTGGGAGAGAGGGCAGACCAAAAAGTCACCAAACCATAACCGAGTCAATCTCTTGGTTGGATGAAAGATTGGGCAAACGAAAATTTTCTCTCTTTATATCTCTTTATATTATATTTATATTATGTTCGTCTTTTAGAATTCCTTGATGCGGCATAATATAAAACAGGATAAAGATAAGGCATATTTAGAATAATATAATAAATATATATCATAAGAGCCAACAACAGGAATTTACATTGCGACGCTAATTTGTTGGAGATCGATAAGGAGAACAGTAGTAACATATCTCCAATTACTACTTTGCTCATTTGGCCTTCAATTGAAAAATTACAGAAACCAGATGAGCAGTGAAACGGCTAAGAAAAGAATGGCTAAAGGGCGGAAACAAGCTTTCTCCAACAAATAATTGCCATCTCTTGACAAAATCTAGGAACGAAACAAAAAAAAATATTACACTCTATGTACCCTATGCACCTCCTTTGAAAAAAATCAAGGAGACTAACCAAAGCCCCAACATATTTGTGATGATGCTTCCGGCAAATATATCATACATCGCAAGAACCAAATGCATCATAAAATGCCTCTGGGTGTTCTTGAAGGGGGCCTGTTAACCTCTGACAGCGAAGAGGAATGTGCTTCTTCGTATCTTTGTATCTCCTGTATGTTGAAAGTTAGATATTAGTCTTCTGCTTAGGCGATAAGCATCTTTACATCAAGAAAACATTGTTTAACAAAACTCCTGTCATATTGTTGAAGAAAACTAGCAGGTCTAGAGCAAGAGGTCTGCTACCAAACTATTTTCCAGCTGAAAGCAGTGTTAGCTAAAACTTCCAACAGTAGATCAGAGCACACTATTATGCAAAGTTACAGTATTCATAGAGGTAGCAAATTAAGGCTGACACCACCTTAGAACAGAAATGAAACTTAATATAGTCCAATTCATACTTGGCAGGTAAGATTAGAAAACTAAATACTTTAGCACATATGTGGAACAGGAGCACACCACGGACAATTTCAACAACTGTTTCTTCTGTGGCAGCAACGACAACTCAAATCAGGTATATAGCTATAGCATAATCAAATATGTGAGCAAAAGCAATGAAAAAACCTGAGATAATGTTAGAGCTGAAGCAGATTTGCGGGATTGCAGTTGATCCTTCAAATGGTTACGGTGCTGCAGCTGCATGTTCTCAAATTGCTGGAGAAGGAATGGGAAATTGATTGCACTGTAGTTCTGTGTATCTTGGTTTCTATTGCCGTCTTCTGTCACTTGCAGAATCTGCGAGTATGGATTTGCTGAAGATGTGCGCTTAAGATTTTCACTGAATGGCACAGTCTTCAGTCGAGTCCTCAAGATCTTGAAGGCCGCACTTTGCTGTAAACATATAAACCCCACGATGTGTAATCTCTCTCGAAAGAATGTGGTTAGTAGTAGTTTGACTAATAGGAGGAACAATGACAGTTCAACTCATTCTAACAAAAAAGAAGATATATGAAAGACCACATTCCCACATACAAATGGAATTCAGCAGTACAAAAGCACAAAAAAGATGGAGATGAAGAAGCAAGTGCAATACAAGGACCATGGAGATAACTTTTTACATCGCAAAGCTACAACAACAAATAGTTTCAGTGAACAATTACAATAAGCCTCCTATAGAAGAGGCTCCTGACAATTATGGATAATAATCTAAGTAACGGCTTGCCTAACTAATAGATAAGTATCAAACAGCCCTTGTACTAGGAAACTAACCATTCTTTGCGGAACAGATATTCTTAGTGGAAATAGGGATGAAACAGCGAAGACTAGGTGAATCCCAAAATGAAAATAATATCTTCGAAAGGCAAAATGAATTCATGAGAAACATGTCTTAATTTAAGATATCTGACGCTTTGCTTATGAACTGGTTGAAAACCATTCAAAACTGTGCAAGAAGCTAAAGTGTTACAGGTGTGGAGCATGCAGCATGAGCTTTTTGTCTAGTGCATGTTACCAAAACATTCATTAGAAGTTAACCAAAAAAGCTGCAGAAACTGCAACAGATGAGACATATTGAACATACCTGAGGCAACAGCATCAGGAGACCATAAAGAGTTTTCAGAAGCCACGTGTGTTTTCCAGGCTCAAGAAGCTGCAAGTTTTTAAGAGCATGTTATGGAATTCCCAAGCCAAAATCATTAGTAAGATGTGACAACTGAATCTCCATACAAGTCATCACAGTTTCATAACATGTTGCACCACATAAACCCCAACATGTTGGTTTTACAGCATCCAAACTGAATGTGGTATCATTAGGGGATAGCAAATAGTCTGAAAAGATCATATCCAAAGGACAGCGAGCGTACAGTAAATGTACAGAACTACAATGAAAAGCATGAAACAAAGATTGGTCCAGACCTATCGCGCCATGGATCATGTGGAACTAGAAATCAAACTAAAATGGCCAAGTAGAAATCCCCAAGTTTCAGAATTCAAATGTGCCTGAGAAACAGAAAAATAAATTTGCAGGAACGGATTATCAGAATAAGTTACCTGTAGACGCAAGTAAGCAAATACTGGAGTCTCTAAGAGACGGATCAATTTATCTAATTGAACCAAAAATTTCACATTTATGTCTTCTTCCCCCAGTGACTGAATAACACAGCTTGCGTGACTGTATGCCTACACACATATAGAAAGAACTTCCAAAGATCAGCCAGTAGAATACTAGTAGGCAACACACATTCAAAATGAATCATTACCTGAGCAAGTAAACACAAACTTATTGTAGCCATCGGAGAGTGGCGCCATGAAGCATATAAAGACTGAAACAAATCCTTGCCACAGGAATCCACTAACGATTTCTTAAGAAGAGAGCGGAGCCCACCAAGTTCAGTTGATGTGAGCAAAATCAAATTCAAAGCCTGCAGGTTGTAAAAAATAGTGCAGAAATTTCACAATCACAATCACATTTTGGCAGTAGAAGAATGTTTAGGACATACCTGAACCATAACGGATGCAAAATCAAGGTCAACTTCACTCTCAAGAATAGTGGAGAACTCTCGATATACTTTTTCAGCACCCAAAAGAACACAGAGCCGGCGGACTATCAAAGCACCACGCCTGTAGAAGCACCTCAAACCATTATTTTCTAATATGTTCACCAAATACTGAATCATATATCCTATAAAACCGAGACATATATGATTAAAAAGAAGAGCCAACTTTAGATATCAAAATTTTACATACTTCTCCAGTAGAAAATGGTTGCTGTGGAAGGTGCGGATTAGGTAGGATACAAGATGATGGAAGTGGTGAGACTCTTCAGCTATACATGCATGAACTTCCAATACTAATAGGACAACCTGCACAAGTAAAAAAGCTGTGACAAACAACCGCCATGCTCACAGTTCATTAGCAAAATGTATCAATGGTGACTAAACCTATACAGCTACTCAACTGAAGTAAGTACTCTATCGTGGTTGCGGCTACAGCTACCACATTCCAGGTAAAAATAAAAATCATCCAGTTTAAGGTTTGTCAAACAACTCCAGTTTTTTTAACCTTGGACAGCATAGTTTTTTTTTTTTTTTTTTGAGAAAAACTTGGACAGCATAGTGGATTTATCCTACCTAATAGCACAACAATCGGAATAATATTCAAATCAGTTATTAAACAAATTTGGCTTGTGATATGGTTGAGATGACTGGCAGCAGCATACTCCTACTCTCCACTGAGAAGGATAAGTGGAGTGGAGACAAGCTACTCAGAGCCTGCCCTCCAGGACCGGTGAAGCCTGGTGGTGGAAATGCCCTCCTTGCTCCAAGAAAACCTGGAGCTCCGAACAGCTGGCCGAACGGTTGTAGTTTTTTTTTTTTTTGGTCTTGCCTGCCTCAACTCTAGTGCTCACAGCTGCCTTCTTAGTCATAGCCCATGGGCTGATGGGGCCCTTTATAAAGAAATTAACAAATCACCAAACAGATATTTTCTCACCAGACCGAATCACATCTTAAGTTCTTAACTAACGAAACTCTCTATGATTATGTGAATCTAACTTATCATCTGAGATTATCACTCCAAGTCTCCAATGGTGCTGGCATGTGGTGCTACAGTGCCAGGTCCACACCATAGCAACTTGTACCCTCCAAATTGATCCAAACGTTGCTTGAATTATGAAATGGTACTAAACTATAGCTCTACAAGTCACCGCATACAAATAGCACAATATAATATCATCTAATCACAGCCCACAACATGATGTAGTTTCGAATTCTAGAAACAAGCATAGCAGTTTAAGGCTTTTCAAAGAAAACTCACCGCGTCTGAAGGATCAGAAAGTGCATTTAGGAGTGGATCAAAAATATCGTTCAGATACGCCAAGAACTGTTCCAGAAAATATGCAAATAAACCATAGGTGCAAACGGACTTGTGTTAATCAAAATGAATTGCAACAGTCACATGTCCAACTCTTAAGTTGACAAAATAAAATCACATAGCAATGTATAAAAGCTTAAAAACATGCAGGTACTTATTGAAGGTATTTGTTGAGATCTATCAAAATGCAGTCCAAAAAAGCATCAGTCTTTTAGTACCTCAACACGATATCGATCCAGCAAAGTGTAGAACCAATGCAATGCTTCAATTCGAGTGGCCTCGTGTTCACTGTTCAATTCTCTGAAAAAGAAAGGACAAAGGTCAATGCCTTGTCACAAATGTCATGTTGATATAATTAGCAAATTACCAGCACAGGCAGAGCATAAATAACTCAAATTACCATACAGATAGATGCCTAACAGTTCTACATAATTTCATTTCCATGTAACTTGATAGAGAACCTTTTTGCAATTGAAAGAATTGCCCCGATGTCAAATCCCTCAGCTGGATCAGCTCTTATAGCACGGAGTTCCTCATTTGTTTCGCGTGCAACCTTGCAAACAAAGAAGTCAGTAACCAAAGTAAATGCTATCCCTAAACAGGCACACACCACATAGTTTACATTTGCAGTAATTGTATGAATCAAAAGCATAAGACGGAAGATACCACTCGGATTTTCTCCTCCTCGTCAGATATGCACGGTAAGATAGCGCCCAATATATCCGCATAGTAAGGAACAAGTTGTTCCCCACCAAGCTTCACAAACTCGTTGATCTGCACTTTAAATGATACGCCATAAGTCAAGGCATTCTTATACAAATACTAAAACGGCTCATCAGTCTAGATTCTAGGTTTAAGATCACAAAAAACACACACACAAAAGACAAAATTACCCATGTGATAGACGTCAAACGAGTGAATTCATCAGTAGAGCCTGCTCTCCGAACGAGTATTTCAGCCATACGACCATAATCTACATTCTTTTCATTTATGATAATCAGCATTGGAAGCATAAATAAAAAATGAAGAAAACCTTTTAAGAGATTACACAGAAAATAAAAGGAACTGAAGGAATAGGCATCCCACAATCTTTTACGTCTAAGCTGTTAAAAGACTGATAGCAATATAGAGCAGCCTTACTGGTGAGTTCTTTATCTCCTGCAGAAACTCAGAAAGTGCTGCATCAGCTTGCTGCCTTATCTCATGACTGGAATCACTCAGCATATTGAATAAACCTGCAGGGGTAGTGATAGAAAGTTGTTGAGTAGTCAATAGAAGTATAAAATTAATGCATTTGGATAAAAGGGAGGGATTACCATCAAGAAAATCAGGAAGGAAACCAAGCATGTCAATATCAGGAACACTGTCTAACACTGTTATCCACCCCACCAAAAATTGTCTTACATAAGGATTCAACACATTCATGCGCTCTCTCAAGAGCGGTATGAATTCTTCAATGCTAAAGAAAAAAAGAAAGATATGGGGCGAATCAGAAATCAACACTGTCATTAAAACAACTAAGGCACTAATAAGGAAAAGGCAATCATACACAGCATACCTGAACTGATCACTCTCAGTTACAATATCCTGGTGGATAAATGATTATCTTATCAGGGATAATTAAGAAGAGAAACAAGGGACAAGTTGTAGATATATGAGTACAGTCCAAGCGATTATACCTTGACAAGCCTATCAAGAAGGTGAGCTGCACTTTGAACATTAGCATCGGAATCTGCAGAAAGCTTGCATAAAGCATCAAAAATTTTGTTGAAGTAGATGATGAAATCCCCCCTGACAACCTAAAGACAGAAATTGAATTAGTGTAAAGCAAACAGACAATTTATGTTCCATCACTGAACTAAATGTTTACCTTTGCTATGTTGTATAGCGCTTCACAAGCATAGTAACGCACTCTACTATCTTGGTCCAGGAAAGAATTAAGCACAGGAGGCACAATTTGCTGGAAGCACAAAGCAACAGAGTTCATTGTACAGTCAAATTGGCAAGATAGAATAATAGCACGGACAATATAATGTAGGCATTAAACATAATTCATGTTAACAGAGCTCTGCTGGGTAGACGTGTAAGTGCCACAATAACAGTTTATTTGTATGTGTAACAGAAGCTTTGTATTAAAATAATAACTATATGATTTGAACATGAGCACACAATGCCATCTAATAAATCCTATGAGAGTAATGTATGAATAACATGATACAGAATTAATATTTTTCAATCATCAAATGCAATCTGTTAAAAGAATGCCAGAAAAGAAGTGGCTGAAAGTGGGAGGCATATCAGCAACTCGTAGAAGTTAATCCCTCTGGTTGGCAAATAATTGACATTTTTTACAAAGTTTAAGTCAAACTTTTAAAACTTTGACTAAGAAACTTTTAATGTGTTTAGTTAAGAAACTTGATGATCATATGCATATATTTCTCTTGAAAAGTACTTTCATAAAAGAATAAATATGTTAGGATTTTCATTTACATTCTAATAAAAAATAATGGCCAAAGCTATGTTCTGGGGACCATGTCGTTCTCCAAAACTCGAAGTATTTGCGAACTGTGGGATAACTATTTCATGGTGAATCAGTGAGCATAATGTCCTTCAGCACTGAGGAAATGGACTATAAACAATTCATCAAATCATACTTGAGCTCCAACTCAATAAATGCAAATGGAAATCTAAAGTACTTGAGACCACAAGAAATAAAGTCATTTGGAATCATTGACTAATAGATATGTTCAGCACGTATTGCACCAATAGAGGAATGCATGATCCAATGGTGAAGCTCAATAAGGCAAGTTGCCGTTGGTAGTTTCAGCCCCTTAGTTGCCAACTTGCCATTTACAGATTATGCATGCAGGTTTTAAGGCAAGTGGCCATATGATTTCCTTTAAGAGCCACAAGGATTCACTCCATTTGGGTTGACACTGCATAAAGTTGAATATAAATACACCAAATAGAAGTTAAGAGTAAACACTTGCACTAGCAAACCTCGAGATGTTGAGCTGCCTCACTGGTGAGTCCAACAGTAACTGCTGCAAGGCCAATCAACCCACCCTGCTAACATCGAAGTGCCACAGAACTCAACAAATCTGACCTTATAAGAACAGAGACATGAACTACGGTGGTCTAAGCAAACCTTCCGATGGTTCGCTTGTGGCGAGTATGTGAAATCGTTGGTGAGCAGCGAGATAACCGCTGATATCTTTTCATGCTCCCCAGCCGTTGCAAGTTGCTTCACAATTCCCTCAATCTGTACAGAGGCCACAGCAACAAATGAAAATCCACATCTCAAATCCCTGGCGATTGCTCTAAGACCAAAGCCCGCGAGGAATCGAATCCCTCACCTCGAGCGCGGCGTTCTTCCGCTTCTCGTAGAGCTTGTCAGAGAGGTTCCGAAGCACGGCGCCCGGGATGATGGATAGTGCGTCTGCGGCCATCGCCGGAGAATCCACCCGGGGAGATCCCCTGCCCCGCCGCCGCTACAGCCTCCCGATCGCCGGCGATCGCCGCATCGGGCGCGCCCTCCGACCAACGGCCCCCGCAGCCGCGACCCAACCCAACCCTAACCCGACAGGCCAAGGCCCAAGGCGATGGGCGCCAGGAGCGGGGAGGCGAAACCCTAGAGACCTGAGCCCCAACCCGAGCTCGCTCGCAGCAACAGCTCGAGTCTAGGAATGGATTTGCAGGCGGAGGCGACGGTGGTGTGTGATCTGGAGGAAGGAGAGGGGATCCGAGCGGACGCTACTGCTATTTTTCTTTCTCCTCCGAAAGGGTAACGTTTACCGTTGTGGCGGCCATTAACGGCGCCTGTTTCCCGTGGGTGATGGACTGATGGTCCAGGGCGGAGGCCAGCCTGGCAAGTGGGCCCGGGCTTCATGACCTGGAGTCCTGGACTGCGGCGTTGCCTGCCTTGCCTCGTCGTAGCGGCTCGGGTGGTGGTGGACTGGCTGTCAGCCCGCTGCGTGGACCAGGTGTATCCATGCGAGGGTCTCCGCTGTCCGGTGTTAACGCGTGTTTTGGCTCGAGGATCATTGGAGACGGGACGCGATGATCCTGTTTTTTCACCAATCACCATCGTCGAGGGTCTGCTTGGAGGCCCCGACCTTCTCAGCCTGCATAATGAGGTCGTACAAAATTATCACGTTGTGTTATTCTTGCTTGTGTGATTGCTTATCTCTACTGCTAGTTTGTTTTTTACCTTGCTTACATTACATACAAGAGTTGTGCAGGGGCGAATGAGCTTAGCATTTTTCTCCCTAGTTGATAGCTTATCTATTGGGTTATGTGTGTACTTTATGTAGGGTTTCCTCTTGCTTTGGTTTACTAGTTAGGCATGGTTAAACCTGGAAGTGGATTTGGATTATCCACGGTGTAAACGGACTTAATCCGTTTTAGATTGAAATGAATAGATGATATTTGGATGCGGATACCCATTACGATAAAACCCAAACCAATCAGATTGGACTGGATAACATACACGCGCATATCCAAAATCCGTTGGTCAGGATCGCGGGGGCGAGCGGGGGCTCAGCATCCTGAAGAGCTTTGGTGTCGGCATCGCCTGCTCTTGCAGTCGTGCGGAGGGGGTGAGTATTTGGATGATTGGATTGGACTGGATTGATGTGCTTGCGGACTGGACTGGACTGGGTATGACTGGGTATTCTACTCGTCGTAGTGGATTGGATCGGATATGTATCTCATTTTAGCTGGACTTCTTTTGGATTGGGTTAATCGGATGAGGATGCTAATCTAGTTCTAGGTTTAGGCATGGTACTTATTAGCGTCATCTTGTGGCCTAATCAGTTTGTCTAAGTGTTGCGTTTTGAAGCAAATTGTTAGAGTATTCACTCACCCTCCTCACCAAACGCAAACTGAAATACATTTTTTTTTTTAAAAAAAAGATGAATGGGACCACCCCACATCTTTCTGGGAACAAGATTGGGATGTGGTAACGGTATATACATCTATTTGTTGTGTGTTTTTTCTATAATGGTACATGTTTTATTGTTGTACATTCTTTTCTCAGGCCTATGGTATGCAGTATTCGGTATGCACAAAAGGTGAAGAGGAGCTCATTGACAATGCTCTAAATAAACGATAACATTTCGGTCATGGCTAGATGCGAGTTACCTAGTAGGAAATTAGGTTGTGTATTTATGTTTTCACGTGTTCCTCGCTTGTGTAAGTAGAGAATTTAAACAAATATTAATTCCACATCTCGCTGATTTGTTATTAGGTTTTTTATTTATGTTTTGATGCGTTCTTTGCTTGTGTAAGTAGAGAACTTAACAAACATTAATTCCACATCTCGCTATTTTGTTATTTTTAGTCTATCCGATGCACTCCTCTATCCCAGTTCCCAACTTATAATCCACTCTACTAACTTTTTAGAGAGTCAAAATATCTTAAAACATCATTTTAATCATAAAACAACCCACCATCATATTTTTAATTATAAAATATTTGTTTTTTCTACATACATCATTTTTGTAAAATGCTTCTTTTCGGTCGTGCACGCGTTAGCGTAGTGGAATGTGCACGGTCGTTGCCACCCAATCTTACCGTGTGGTTGTTAGATGCGTGAAGGCGCGATTCTCGCGCCTATGTGTCAGCGCCTGACCGAACCACCGCCCCAACCTTCTTCTTCTTCTCTCTCTTCTTCACCAACTCCAATAGGCATGGAAGGGGCTCGCGGGAGGCAGCGTGGCCAGGAGATAAGGACGACATAAAGGCACTAGGGTTCTGACGGCGTAGGAGGCAGAAGGGCCATGTCGGGGCGCCCATGGGACCATAACGCTGCTATGAAGGCGAGGGGAGGGGCAGAAAGCGGTAGCCGCAGGCATGGTAGGGTCTCACACTCGCATAGGAGACGAACAAGAAGATACATGCGTGAGTGGGTCCAGTTATCCGCACAGCCACACCTAGGTGGTAG
>JAKNSH010327092.1:0-10670 GCA_027790015.1 Cymbopogon flexuosus
GTCTCAAGGATCAAGAAAGCATACCATGTATGTTGCTGTAGAAATTACTAATGAACTAGAATAAGATTATTTATATAAAGAAATGGATAAGCAATTATAAGTGGATGTTAGTCAGTGGATGATGTTGCATAATGCTAGTCAGTGGATGTTAGATCATAATTACGAATGCTAGTCGACCATAAATATATCCGAAAGTGGACTAATGAGGTGGACAGCTTGCATGTTGAGAGAATTAGCTAGCGGGGTTTATTGTTATAAGAGATATAGATCTTGAATAGTTTTGAGAGTTGAGCAGGTAAAATGTCTAGTAAAAAATGAAAAATCAGACTACTATGCTTGTTCACGAAGTGAAATGGACATTTTTTTTCTGATTTATTTGTAGGCTGTTTGAATTTTTTTAAAAAAGCTTAGGTACATTCTTGTTGTTTAGAACGAAACCTATTTAAGTGTTCACTATAGCTTTTTAAACTGAAGATGACAAAGCCAATTTTAAAACCCATTTTTAACCGGAGCGGGAAGGCAACTTAAATGATTTTATAGGAGTTCTAAAAAAATGCAGATTGTCTCTTTTTTTTTTTTCAATTCCAAGCAGCCTGGCACTTCAGGGCCCATGGTAATGACTGCCTCTTGCCAGGGGGTTGGTGCTGGGCCGAAATCCGCATGGTTGGAGGCCCGAAAACACGAAATGAAGCAATCAAACATTTATACATGGTTCTTTTATACACATCTCCATGTATCTTTTTGTTTTTAGAATGACATCTCTATGTATCTGCAACTCAAAAGTCGTTTGAATGTAAAGAACGAGCTAAATGAATGTTTTTTTTAACACCGCATCACCGGTTTACTAGTAAATAATAATGATGCAAAGTAAGATTATAACAGATCGCACAGAGAAATGTTGCTCTGCACCATTTTGACCTCCTTTAATGATTCAGCATCACTGTCACATCAACTACTAGCAATTTGTTGGTTGCCAACAGTCATTGTGTATCCTTATGTTGTTGGCAATGCAGAAGCAGAACAACTCCAAATCAGCCCTTATCAGCTAAAACGTGACCAGCCGAACACACCCATAACACTTTGACATTCAGATAGAGCCACAAATCCAAATATGACTAGGCCTTGTTTAGTTCCCTAAATTCACCTTCTAAATTTACTATGCAAAAAGAAGATTCCCCATCACATCAAAATATCGGTAAATGCATGGAGTACTAAATGTAGATGAAATCAAAAACTAATTGCACAGTTTTGTTGTACTTTACGAGACGAACATTTTAAGCCTAACTAGTCAAAGTTTGAATAATTTTTACCAAATACAAACAAAACGCTACAGTACATATTTATTGCGCCGTAAACTTTGGGTGTCCAAAGTTATGGACGAACTAAACAAGGCCGTCGATTCGTTGGGCAGCGCGGCACGAGGCGCGTGCGCGTTCGTCGCTACGCGAGGACGCCGGCGAAATCCGAGGGACGACTCGACTGGACGCCGGCATCATGGAGTACGAGGATTACGGGACGCTTAACACGTCGCTCTTAAACAACAGATTCTCCCGATGACTCGGACATAGTGACACGTCCGTAGCGATCTCTCCTTTGCTCTCTCCAAGTCGACGTGCTTGACGGCGGCTGGATAGTGGATAGCCATACACTCCCTCTCGCCGACAATCGTGCACATACACTTTTGTCCTTCCTGGGGAAAAGGCCGAATCTGCAATTGTGCATCTGTGCAATTCTTCGCGTGGTTCATGGACTGCCACTTGGGGATCCACTACGGCCTGAAAATGGCATGCAGGTGCTGGACGAAGCCGCCAGTGACGGCGGCGGCGAGCCGGCGACCGGCCAAAGTGCTAGATGCCGGCCAGCCGATTGTTCGAGCTAATTAATGTGCCCTTCTTTTTTTCTGAAAGAATAATTTGCCCTTCTGCTTGCTTGGAAACTTTGTGATATAGTGCATCCGTATTTAATATTCAAAAAACCATTTTGTAAAATTCATATGGAAACGAAAAATTCGAGCAGCTGCAGAAAGGATTAGCTCACCTTATGGCGACAACACTTAGCATGTACTCCTAGAAACAACCGGTAGCTGCGTGGCAGCTAGCCTGGTTTGGCATCACGCTACTTTGGAGAGAAAAAGCCATAACAGAAATATCTTTACATCGATGAACGAATTATGTATATCCCCCAGACTTATATTATTTTATATAAAAGTTCTTCACGCATGGCAGCCTCATTTCATCATTGCTAAGAGAGTAAGAGCAAAAAATGACTTTCCGGAGGGAACACTGATAACTGTTTTATTTATTTTTCATCATCTCTAAGTTCCTGAAGCTATCTGTAAGCTATGGGCTATGGCACCTTCTAATTGAATTAGTATCTGTGAATGCACATGGTGTAACTATCGAAATGCATCCTATATATTATTAGGATAAGACTAAGAGACGCCTTTGTACAATTGCTGGTGGATCAGTCGAACCGCAAAAGATTCTGTTTCTCCAGGTGATGCTTCTTTTTGTATTTAGGAACATCCGTCAGTTTAGACACGCCAAGTATTCTTGTACACCTTGTTTCTGCAAAATGGGAAGAAAATTAGGCTGCCAGTTGCCCACCCTCAGCAACAAGTATCATGATCAAGGCGTTTCTAGGACTAAGGCATTTCTAGGACCTTGCATATATAATGTGGAGTAAAATCCAGGTATAATTGATAGAATTCCATAAAAGAGAGTTAGATAATACCTGGAGGCTGTAGAACTATATCAAATCTAACTTGAATACTTGATTGTTGGTGCAGATTCCTTGGCTGAAGCTTCCAAGCCAATCATATGCTCCTTCATTTTCTTCTCTTGCATGCTTGAAACATCTGAGTGGGAATTGTGCATTCAGTATTCCAGGAAACAGACTTCTTCATATTATCAGGAGTATCACAATTGTCCATCCCATCCGATGAAAAATCTAGATGCTTCTTCTCAACAGTTTTCAAGATAGCCAACCTTTTTGACCTTAGTCGATATTGAGGGGAAACATCAAAACTACCTAAAGCAGCAGATAACCCTTCGTCGTCTGTAGGACCCAAGGACAACAATGATGCAGTCTTGAATGAATGCGAGCTTTCTGCAGTGCACTTTGTCAAGGGAGTATGAAAACCATCACTGTTTAATATATTGGTCTTCAAATTACAATCATGAACATGTGATAGTTTCTCCCTTTTTCTTCGCCTTAAAATTGAAGGAATAGGAAAACTTTCTGCTGCACTCTTCAACATTGATTCAACACTTAGCTGATCTGATATTTCTCCATCCACTGGGGAGGTACTATAGCCAACGGGTGATTGGAATCCATCCCCACAGCCTTCCAATACGCAATGTGTAGAAAAAATAGGGGAATGAGAAGGAACAATATCTTCTAGCTTAGGTATCTCATAACAAAGAGAACCAAAAGAATTAGACTCAGGCAAGGATAATCCACAAACATTTTTGGCTGTTTTGCCTCCTGCCCTAGCTGACCCTGAATACCCCATTGTATCTGTTACACTATCATGTATCACTGGATCCACATTGAGCGGATCTTCCTTGCAAAAAAAATCTATTTCTACGCCCTTATCATGAACAGCAGCAGAACAATTAGCTTCTAATGCCTCCAACGGAATTTCTGGTTGAGCTGTTGGCATAGAAAGAGAAAGGAAATCCAAATAGCTCTTGATATTTTTCGAGTTGGAAGAGTGCAGATGAGTTGTATGTTCAGAATGATCAAAAAATTCTGGGGGGTGTTCGAAATACATATTAGGCTCCTTGTTCAAGTCAATATGGTTCCCAGAAGTTGGCAGCTTTGCATTTGTATGCTTCAAAGTATTACCAACCATATGCACAGAAACTGGTGCAGTACTGCTGGCATTGTAGCCACTTAACCTTTTTCTTAATGAACTATTCCAATGGTTTTTAATGGAGTTATCTGTCCTGGAAACAAGAACAAACTTATATCATAACCGGCTGAAAGTATAAACAGTTGCTTAATTCAATGAGATAATTTATGGTGGCGAAAGAATGCAGAGAATAGAAAATAAGAAATATATTTCACTAATTTGTTGAGAATTTCAAATCTAGCAGCAAAATACTAATAGTTTTTGGCAGACATCTACCATACTACTATTAGGATGTGAGACGAAGTAAAGTTACTTTCCAAACATTTCAACTTATAAATATGAGGAGCAACGTACTGAACTGCGCATCAGATACAAAGATTACAAATGTGTATCTAGATGGCTTCCCATAAACAAGGACTCAAGTTCATAATCCTAAAATAAAATAAAACTAAATGTTGAAAGTACTGTCCTAACATTTGAGGTAAGCTCTTAATGAACATGCACATCAACAGTGGGTAAATACCAAGTAGTCATGTTCATTAAAAGGTTATTATTTCATTACACAGCTGACCCACATTTCTATGGAGCTAAAACATGAAGTAGAATTCCTGCATTTACATAATGAATAACTGGCCTCTTAAATACAGCATGCAAATATTTCAAGTAACATCAAAACCAACATATGGCTAAATACATAGAGTAAAAAAAAATCAATTTTGATGAATACGTAGGGAGCCATAAGTAAACAAACAAATGTTAAAGAGGATGATATTGTGAAGTAGTACCTTCCAGGAAGAAGTTTCGCAATTTCTGCCCATTTGTTCCCATGCAAACGATGAGCATCAGCAACCACACACTCCTCCTCGACAGTCCATGGTTTCTTATTTATTTGAGGATCCAAATGATTATGCCACCTAAATTACATGAGTACCATCAGAAATGAAATGAGATATCTTTAGGTTATTTATTCTGGCAAACTTGAAATTTCTTAAGAAATATGGAAAAATACATGGAATCTTTTTTTATAGGTATTCAATATCTCATATTTATTAGTCCTACAGTCGGGGAATATCAACCCCACCAAAAGAACTTCAGGAATAAAAGACTGCCAATCATTTTATCATGTTTGATAAGAAAATATGTTTCAATTAAAATGGTTAAGAAAGAAATCATACTACGTTGAGCCTTTTCTCCAACCAGAAAAAAAGGGTATACATGCCATTTGCATACAAATGACGCATGATTCTGCAGCTGTGGGCAAATCACAACATCCTTTATTACCTCGATGCAACACTAGGAAATCATGGCTCCAATATAAACCTTCACCTCATACCTAGTGTATCAAAGTTTATATGGCACCCATGGTAAACGAAACATAAAGTCCTCTAGGGGTGAGACTGCACATAGTGCTTCAGCATTGGAGTTTGAGAACCAAAAGGCAGGAAATTTTTTATCTAGAACATTTATTGTGATTTGTGAATAGGAATTGGGCTGTATGTTTCTCGTATAAGCTGAGCTGTCATTCGATATTTTGTTTTCCCCGGCAGTTTTTATGTTGATGGTGAAATTTAACAAACTGCTAAATGGCTTGGCCAAATGAAACACGTCGCTAAGAAATCTCAGAGAGAAAAACAGATCACTCTGATTCAAATTTAAAAGCAAAACATAAAAGAAGCATTCCACTAATAATTTGTTTGTATCAACACCCTTGGTACATCATTATATGAATACCTCTCTCGGCATTGTTTGCCAATGCGACCATCTAGTGAACTTGCTATAACGGACCATTTTTGGGGGCCATGCTTCTTTACCATATTGATAATGATATCATCTTCCTGTAAGGACCCAACGATAAATTATTACAAAATCAAAATTCGCAAGCATTCATTTTGTAAACTGAGATTGTGAACTGGACAAACCTCTTGGGTCCAAGGACCTTTTTTAACTTCAGGATTAATAACTTTTTGCCATCTATGCAAGCATTGTACCGCTGTTCTATCAGGGAAAGATTGAGCTGCATACAGACAACCAATTTGAAGTTAGAATACATTAATGGTTTCTTCCTGTAAGGTTACAAAGAGAGGATGAAACCTACTAGGTACTCAAAGTCTAAATATCTCAATTTCATTGTAATGAAGCACACTTAAATGTTGAATCCCCTTCAACATGAGCTCTATCCTGAACATTTAGAACAAGAATATTGGGAGGAAACAGAAATTGAAAATAAATGGAAATGATTTGGGAATGCCTTGTAAATCTACTAGAGTCTATGATACAATACATTCTAGCGAATGTATTCTTTGAAATATGAGTGTGGGTGTGTGTTGTACGGGTTCTTATCCCTTTTTCTTCTTAATATAAAGATACACGTCTCTCCTGCTTGTTCAACTAAAAAATACAGCACACTCTAAACAAAGCTGAGTAAAAGGACTTCACTGGAATCGCAGGCACCAGCCCTATTTCTAATGTCCAAGACCGAACTTAATGACATTATCTTCAGAATCATTCTTATTTGAGGATTCCTACTCATCCACTTTTGTTCCCTTCAGGCTTCAAACCGAGTACTGCTGCAATAATGAACTCAGTCTATGTATCCAGCATGCACACATATGAGCGGATAGACAACTAACTTCAGAGGAAAAACAAGCTGAGGACTTTCTACCCCGAAACACAAATGATAATGCCAGAAATTTCTGCACCCAATAAGTAGAAAAACATTGTGACACAAGAATTGTATGCATAAGAAAATAAATTCATGGTTACTAGTTTTCTCAGAATTGACTGTTGAAATACACAGTAAGGGATGCAGAGCATAAAGGAGAAAGCAAACCTATCTTCTTCCAATTTTTTCCCTCACAAGCATAAACTGCATTCCGCAATGTTTCATCCTGCAGCCACACAAAAAAGGCTATAAGCAAAGAATTGAGCATTTACACTGAAAACCAAGATTGAAAATCGGCAATAGTGCAGAATTAGTGGCCTGCCATGATGGGGCAACGGATGCAATAGTGATGCAAAGTAATGTAAAATGCATGTATAAGAAAGGTTGAGTATTTTTTTATATATATTTTCATATGCAAAAAAAAAAAAGAAGGAAAAGGGATGGTTAATTGTAACTGGAAATATAGATACATAAGATGGAATCCTATTGAACATACACTGAATTAACTCAAAATGACATAGGAATGAGTGTACCTCTTCTAATGTCCAGCCACCCTTAGCTTTCCTTACAGGGCCACTTGTTCGTCTGACATGTAGGATTTGATCAGTAACATTCATGCAATGAGAAACTAACTAGGATCAAACACAAAAAAAGGACAAGTTACAATGGATAGACTGTCTATTGTAAAAAGCAACATCTATGACAGCACAGCCAAGAAATCAATTCTAGTAACCTGGGTTTCTCGGCTATTATTCAAGTGTCAGCTTCAACTTATCTTTTCTTTCAACAAGTAGCTTACATTAAATGATTTATCAGGATTTGAAACATGAGGAAATCTTTAAAACAACTTAATATTTGTTGGCACGACGAACATTGCTTGTGGGGAGTTAGTGATTAGTATGATAAACATGTTATCTTCGAAACAAGTGGTTTGCTGAAAGTTGTGGAGTCCATGTTATAAAATAAATGTGGACCTCAAAATGGGCAAAAAATAATTATTGAACAACTGTCAGTGTATCTCCCTGGTCAACCATTATTTTTAACTTCATATATTTGGCCTAAATACAACAAACAACAACTTAGCCGTTTGTCCCAAGCAAGTTGAGGTAGGCTAGATATTTGGCCTAAATATCAATAAATTACCTAAAAGTACTCTTTTTTAAACATTTATTCCTACATACTGTAGTCAATAGTCATCTTGAGAGCCATTACTAACATCACACATCAGAACAAGGGAAACCAAAAGATATAGCACTCCTAGTTTCCTCTACGACTAGGGTGCAAGTATCAGCTACATAAACATATAAAACTTACAGAAACCTAAACACTAGAAAAATTAGTCAACAACTATTTATTTATCTAAGATGCAGAACCCATGATAGCAAATTTGTATAAACTACTATTGAGAGTATTGATGACAAAAACGAATAATGAGTCTTACATACTTTGGTAAAGTTTAGCCATAAACATCATAAACAATATAGTAAACAATAAATAACTCCATCGCAAATCATCATAATGTAAACAAAAAGGGAACAATTTATCTACATACTAATATGATAGCCTTTGCAAATGTTATTCAACAAAGAATTCGATAAACAAATTGGCTCAGACTATGATGTATCACCATTCACCACACCACATTCATAACCAACAGAGATCACCATTCTCTCCAATGTCAAAACCAGAAAAATAACTGCAGTTCCTAGAATTGAGAAATGTACAAATCAACGAAATCTTTCCATGAACCAACAAAAGAATGGCAGAAGGGAAGCATCACCATTCTCTTACAAATATATATAAAAAAAACACTCACATTTTATTAGATCCACTAAAACCTCAATAATATATAGCATTTGACAGATTAGTTTGACTACAAAATCAATATCAGCACACCATATAATGATACAAGACTAACTTGCAGGACCATGTGTTTCTCGACATTACAAGAACATAACAGCTCGAAGCAACTTACAGCTTCTAGCTTCAACAACACTGTGCTACCTGCAAAAGCTCACGCCTTTGTTGTGCCAACAGTCAACGCAGAGCACCTGAGTAAGGTACTAAGGTTTACTGACATCAGAAAGGCAACGACATGTTCTCGAGAATAAAACTACCAGGCGAATCGCACCAGCTAACTTGGCAAACTATTATTAGAAAGTAAAAACACCACTTTTCCAAGGCAAACGAAAACCAAATCCAATCCACGATCCGATAAACTAAGCACACAAGCGTCCGAAGGAAGTAAGGAACCACTAGAACACAGGCACACAGCAGACAGAGTCTGAATTCTCGAACGGTTCGCAGCGGCGGAGAGTACTACCTGGGACCAGAGACTGAGTCCGCCGGGCTGAACACCACCGGCGACATCCCCGCGGAGGCTCCATAGCTCGTTGCGTCCGAATCTGACGGCAAAGAGCTCGACGCCGCCGCCAGATTGGGCCAGTTCCGCGCGCTTCCCTCGTCCTCCTCCACTTTCACCGCCGCCATGGCGACCAACTGCCGCCGCAACTGCCTCATCACCACCGTATCCACCTAAACCCACATAGAAATGGGGGAACAAACAAAACTTCAGTCAAAATTCCCCCACAAAAACACTTGTAAAGACAGAATCAAAGGGGCGCCGGCGCTTTACACACAGGAAAACCCCCCAGATCGGGGAATCGGGGAGGATCGAACCGGAGAAGGAGATGGAGCGAAGAGAGCACGGAGGGGACAGTCAGGGCGGCGCGAAACCCTAGGCGGAATAAAATCGTGACCGTTTTGCCGAGCACCGCGTCGCGGGGGCGGCGTCGGTTACGCGCTGGGGGGAGAGGACGAGCCGGGGAAGGGGAAGATAGGAAAAGAGGCCTTTCAAAACACCTCGCCCGTTGAGCGAAGGCGGAGAGGAATCATTTTATTTTACAACTCTAATGTTTGCACTTAACCCCCTGAATGTTTTAGTATTAATATACTGTTGTGTAACTGAATTTACCAGCTTCCATTTTTGTCGACCTTTGAACGTGTCAAGAGAATAGTAGCCGTTGAATACTTGGGCAATGAATTGAAAGCCATATGAACTATTAGCAATTATTAGTAACTCTAAACTGCTAATGAAAATAATGCTCTCTCTGTCCGCAAAAGAATGCAATTTTCAGATTTCGAGAAGTCAAATGTTTTAGACATTGGGCAAAGTTATATAAAAAGTACTAATTCATGATAGAAAATAAATACATTAGATTAGTTATATAATATATTTTTATTATATAAATTTATTTGTATACATAAATACTACTAACTATTCCCTAAAAACTTGGTCTAAGCTTGAGTTATTTTGATCCGCACAGATCCGACATTCTACAATATATAATTGCATTTTTTTTATAGACAGAGAGAGAGTAATTAATATCCTACTACTAATAATTAGCAGGTCTGTTCATATCCAATGATAATATTTTTAGATGCTATATACTCGTTCTAAGATGATACCATTTTTAGCTTCTATGTTCAAAAACTAATAATAGTAGCTATATACTCGTTCCATGATACTATTATTAGTTCTTGAAGTTCTGTAATAAATGAGACCAAATCTATGGCCACCAGAGTCTTAGTACAAATTTTGCATATTATCTCGGACGTAAGTCACTACCCGAACTATGACCTGCCCCAATGGCTACTAAGGAGTGTGCCACCAATGAAATTAAATTTTAGTACAACCTCCCTTCGTCCCAGAAAGAACGACGTTTTGGCGTGTCGCGAGTTTGGCATCGGGCGGCTCCTGAGACCCCCCCACCTCACGGCCTTCTTTCAGCCCTGCCTGGCCTCCACTGCCGCCGGAGCTATCTGCCGGTGGGTGGTGAGGAGGGCGGCGGTGAGGCCTTTCTATGCCTTCCTCGAGTGTTCCTTTAATTTTTTTAATATTGGTATAGAAACTTTGCATAATTTTTTTGAACCTTTAAACCTTTTCAAATGAAAAAACTCAAAACTAGAGAGTTGTAGATCTCGTCAAGAGCTACAATTTTTATATAGAAATCATCTTCATCCGACATAGTATTGAGGAGTTATGATTTTTGAAAAATTCAGTCTTTGGCGCGACAAGACTGTGTTCCACGTCGGAACCGGCGACCAGAAGGTCGTATTTGGTCGCGCCAATGCATGTGGCGCGACAATATG
>JAKNSH010327107.1:0-11501 GCA_027790015.1 Cymbopogon flexuosus
CATCGGAAAGATCTTTACGTCTAGTTTTTTAACAAATTTATTTGGAGATAAAAATGTTGTACGTATTTTGTATAAATCGAGTCAAACTTGCGGCATGAAAACCAACGGCGTCGGTCAATTAGGGACGGAGGGTAGGATCTAGTACGAGGCACAGACGCCACTCGATCGGCCATTTGTCCTGTTCAGGCTTGCTCATGCCATCATGCGCCTGCGAGCTGCAATGCTGCATGCTCATCCAACTAAAGTGCGAAGTATAATGCAGATTCGATTCGTATATACATAAGGCTTTGTTCTCTTTCATCTTTGAAAGTTGGAAGTGGAATTTTTCTCCATCACATCACCATCACATCAATCGTTAGCCGCATGCATGGAGCATTAAATATAGATAAAAAAAATAACTAATTATACAGTTTGGTTCTAAATCACGAGACGAATCTTTTGAGCCTAGTTAGTCTATGATTGGACAATATTTGTCAAATACAAACGAAAGTGCTATAGGAATTCGGAATTCAACTTTCAACTTTCTAACTACGAAGAAAACAAGACCTAAATGTTGAAAGTGGATGATCCTAGTTCCTAGTCACAGATGATGGATCATGAGACAGAGCCATTTCGGGTGCAAGGACATACAGTATGCAAAAGAGAATCGGAGCTGTGGCCACTAATTTCTTATAAAAAAAAATCCAAAGAAGCTGCCCAAAATTTCTCCTTGTTGGAGCAATTCCCTCTGTTAAGACAAACTTTTGTACTCTAATCTAAACTCATAAAAACATATATTTTTGACAAAACCAATTACTACGTCTCGGTTCTAAGCCCTTGCACCATTCAAAGGTAGTTTTGATCTGACATGGCACTATGCGCATAGTGGTTTTGGCACATCGATTTTAACATATTTGGGGTTCACTTGTTGGCTTTAGGACAAGAGTAAAGATGCCAACGAGTACCCATACCGCATCTGCTAGGAAAAAAACTACCCGCCGGGTTACTCATACCCGCATGTGGGTAGGAAAATTGTTGGCCTCGAGCGTGGTTTATCTTTGGGGAATGCTTTGTTTCAAGATTTGTATCTTTTTGACAGCTTGCTTTAGGTACTCCTGATTATGGTACTCCCTCCGTACTCAAAAAGCTTGATGTTTTGGAAAGCGACACGGTCTCCAAAGTAAGAGGTCAAAGTTGTACTCTGGCAGGGTGAAGAGTTCAACTGGAATGATGGCAGTACTTTTGCAGGGAGCAGTCTGTAAAAGACCATCATCCTAAGGTCATGGCACAAGACTTGCACAATCAGTAGAAACCGTAAACCCTAATTTTATGATGACCAAAGCTTAAAGGTAGTTGTCCTTGATTATCTTCACTATCTCTTCTACTCTCTTAATGATTTTAGGATTCATCATGTCTCTTGCTTGCCCAAGGAGAGTGCCTTCTCTGCTGTTATAATATGCATCAACTATAGCTCTTGCCCAAGTGTGCGACGCCTCTGGACTCCTACAATCAGCAGGCAACAAGCATATATCTAGACTTTTGAAATAGACTCTGCGGCCGCTTATACGGACGGGGATGCTTTTCACCAACAAGCAACATAAAAACAAAAGAAATGGAAGAAAAATCAAAGCCAGAGCACCAGTAAAACTTACGTGTATAATGTATCAACATTGTTGCCTTGAAGTTCAGGACCAGGAGTAAAAGCATCATTAATTAAGTGTACTTAAGAAACTGTTCTTCTGGATCCTCTATCATTATAAGATGCTTCAGTATTCTGATATCCTTCGGCATTTGTCTCTAGAGATTGGACACCGCAGTCATATATAGGTGAAACATTTATCCTTTTTCTGTGACATGCATTGCAGATCAGGAAACACCCAAAGACAAATTTGGAGCACTAGAGCACAACTACAAGATGATAAAAATATAGAAACTCAAGCACATATGTGCTTGCTAAATGCTATATCATTTACCTTAGATTTAGTGATGTCAGTGCCCTTTGCAGCTGACCAAGCCTTTGAAAGCATCAACACTAATGTAGAGTCTAGTTCTTTCTTCTCAGCCAAGCCATCAATCTTTCTGCAAGCAGCGTCTACTGAAGGTGAACTAAGTATATCTTTTAACTTCAATTCTGCAGCATTCAAAGCTTCAAGACTCCCTGTTGTATCGTCATGAGCTTGTAGGGCATCTACACAATCATTTCCAACCTTTGCCAACTCTACAAGGATAAAAAGGTCCATGCTACAAAATATAAATCGGTAGAATCCAATTGTCTAAACAACACAAATGGCAAAGGAAAATCTTTCTCTTCAAATCAGGGATCGACGCTAATGCTGTCTACATGCCTACAAACAACTGATGAGATTCAAAACTCACAACAATTCTTGTTGCACAAAAGTAAAATCTCACAGAAATTACTCGACAATTGAGAGAAAAGACTTGTCCTTCATTATGACAGTGCAGGTTAATCAAACTACATTCTAAAAATGAAAACTGTTTATGGTCTTAAGAGTTGTAAAATAGATATAGCTCTGTTTTATTTATTCAGAGTGCAAAAACTCACAAGAACTAACATATAGTTAACTGTCATTGTTGTCTATACTATTGCAGATAAGCAAACCAGCACATTTGTCCATTTCATATATTTCTCTACTATAATATAATTAATATTATGTTATACTTTCTTTTGGGTTATTTGGGGACAGACATCATAGCCCAGTACTCGAATGCCTCACCTGTTTGCTTTTCAGGTTCATCGTGATAAGACTCTGCAACATAATAAAGGTGATTGAAGAATTCCACTGTGAAATCTTTACGTCGCTTAGCAACAATAGAACCAAGTTTATCAGATGGCGTGGATTTTACTACTTCAAGAAGCTCATTATGCCTCTGTACATCCTTATCAATCTGAAAAAAAGGGACAAACTATATTAATATCTGTTATGAGGAATCCTAAATCAAATAATGAGGTAAACCATGCCAGCAGTGAACCAGTAAATGCATGACCTCTTTAAGTTTTCTACCAAGTCTGAGAAGATTGTGCTTCATCTCAGCGTTCAGCTCTCTACCTGCTTTTTCCTGGCAGCGTTTAAAGAAATGAGGCCTTATGTTGTCCCATTCCCTGCTAAAAGCTAGTAATTTTATCCAATCCGTTCGTGTAGGTTTATCCACCAGGAATACGCCAATTAACTTATCGCATATTTTAATCATTTTGTTATTTTCTCTGGAGTTTTGGTTCATCTTAACAGCCCTTTCTAATTGATTATCTTCATGAGATGAATCATCCGTAGCACTATTAAGATGTCCACTGTTTGAGGGCTTTCTACATAATCATCAGAAACCACTATTTGAGCAGCGATACGAAACCAGCAGGCAGATGTAGGAACCAATCAATTTCTGTCCTCAGCCTGGCTGCATGGGCACGCGTAACCAATCAAATGGACTTTGCATGTGACTGTCCTGGCCAGCTCGGGCCTGGTTGAAAAGTTCGGGCCAGGCTTGGTTGAAACACGAACCAATCACGCCCATAAGCTTTGCTACTAGAATTATTTAGGAGGTTTTATGTAGTTAAATAAGCTAGGCAAAGTAGTTATTATTATGTCGCCTTTATACTAATCACCTAGCCTGAGTATTGTTGTTTGTAGGAAACTTTTTAGTGGGCTATTCATCCCCTCTAGGCATTCTAGATTCTTTCAAAGCCAAGTTTAGTTTCACATTGCCTAATTCACCTCGTCTTAGTAATTAGGGTCCCTTCAATTGGCATCAATGCCATTTGGCTCAAACTTGAAACTTAGTTTAATCATCATTGAGCATTGAACTATTTAGAGTGCGAATGACGGTTACTCATAGACCTTCACACTTTGATAGCGCTACCTTTTCTACTCGCATGCTAGAATGGCTTGCTACCTTGAAGTAATAGATTTAGGTGTTTGTAGACTCACCAGGGGATGGGATGAAACCAACAATCCTAAGAAACCCACCTCTAGTGATGAAAAAGAAATCCATGTGAATACTCATTCTAAAAATTGTCTTTTTGAGTTAGTTAGTGTTGGTGTGTTTTAATCAAGTGTTCACCCACACTAAGGCTAATGAAATTTGGTTAAAAGTGCAAGAGCTTCATGATAGTTCTAGCATCATCCATGAGAAAAAACAAAATTGCTTAACTAAACAAACAGATGATGCATCTATACTTCCTAATGAGATTACAAAAGACATGTATTCTCATTAGAATTTAATTATCAATGAGCTTAGTGTTATAATTTTGACCAAGGTGATCTAGGCAGACGTGACGAGGAAGATCATCTCCACGCTACCACATGACAAGTATGCCTCCATCATCACCATCCTCTACAATATAGAGGAGTTGCACCATGACTCCCACATTTGTCACTGGAAAAGGTTGCAACCTTTGAAATGTTAAAGAAAATGGGTCAATAAGATTCTTTACCAAGCAATCAAAACATTGTTGTCACTTGTGATGAGCACAAAAATGCTAAAGGGAAAACAAGTGAATCATCATCAAGCTTAAGTTCAAGTGAAGGACCATGATGAAGAAGTTGATCAAGATAAAAGCTTCCACTTCCTAGGAGGACGATGATGAAGAAGTTATACAATGTAAATCTGACGGTGATGTTGTTGTAGATTCATGCACCGATGAAGTTGCAATGGAGAATGATGTCCTTAAGTAAGAAATGTATCACCTCACCAAGGACTTGATTATGTTGAAAGACAAGAGTTTGCAAGCCTAACCTCATCAAGATAACACTATCAAGGCGCGAAGAAGATGGATGAGGGAGGAAACGTGGTGTGCTACACTTACAATAAGGAAGGCCACGAGTCCTATGAGTACAAGGTGAAAGGTGGAGAAAATAAGAAAGAGAAAAAACAAAAAAAAACAAGCTCTCAAACACCTACACCAATTGGGTTGACAAGAAGAAAGCTACTCCCTTTTTGCTCAAAGCAAAAGGACCGGAAGGTTGGATCAGATCACAGGAGAAACCCAATGTCTATCATATCAGCTAGCCTTTTGAGACTATTAATTGTTGACTATTGGGGACCTTTCCTACGATGCACCGCCAAAGGATTCAGACGTCGTCTAAACCTTCTGTAGAAACTCTTGGACCGCCGAAGAATTTCGGTGAGTGTTGAAACCTTCTACAAAACTATCGCCTGACTATTGGCCTGGAGGCTAAGATATCATTGGATTTTTTTTCGGTGATTATACTGATGATTGGACTAGTCATCCTCACAAGACCATAGGCTCAGGTGCTTCTACCAAGAATACCATCATATGTAGAGATCCCAATGAGCTATATTCCTCTATGTCTTCTCATTTGGGTTTTGATCTCTTGGTGTCATGGACTTCATCAAGTCTTCTATGGTCTTTAATTGAGCTCCCTGACCTTCCTTCAGGTATTGATCATTTGATCTTCACGTTGCCTTTGTCCAAGCCATCTTTGTGTCCATTTGAATAAAACACCTTGTACACTAGCAAACTTCATTAGTTACAATCACCAAAATCATGTATGGCCCTTATACTAGTTGCCATTTTCCTCACAGTTTTGAAGTATATTGATTTCCTGAATTCATTTACATTTATATGCTAGGATTTATTATGGACTTGCCTGAGTTGTCTCGATTGAAGTCCTCTACTCACTTGTTGTCCTCCATCACTACACCATTTGTCTAATTTTTCTATTTGAAGTCCTTCATGTGTCGGCACTATCCTCCCATCACTACACCATTTATCTTATCTTTTCATTTGAAATCCTTCAAGTGTCGCACCTACCATATTTATTATTTTTAATCCCTGTTAGAGCCCAATCGTTGTTTGTGATATACTCAAGGAATCTTTTTTATTGACTATCTTATCGCTAGAGATTTTCCGAGGATAAAAATGTGATTCTCTAGAATACTCCAAGTAAAATGCTAGAATAGAATTTTTTGTGCTCATGGAATTGACTAACAAAGTCAACTAGTGCATAAGAAAACCCAACAAACAATTCTAGCGCCATTGTGGAAGAAGCAATTGTCTTAAGATGTCATTAAATATTTTTCTATTGAATTATGATCAATTAGCATCGTTGCTCTAGCAGGCTTAACCTTGTTTTCTTCTCTGTTCGAATTATAGAGTAGAGTGGTTTCGACTTACCATAAAAACTTATGGATATCCTAGGATCACTTGTGAGGAGAGTTTGATCTCGAGTCGTTCCCTCATGGAAGGTAGGTAAGGTACTCTGAAGTTAAAATCTCCCTCTTGTATTTGGCAAAGTTTAATCCTTCAGGCCAGTGACGGAGCTTGATCCATCCGGAGGGGGGGGGGGGGGTTGTTCCATGCTAACAACTATTCCCAGACTATGAGACTGATCTGCCATGCTTCTCAAATTGTAAAAGGAATCGATTACCATTCTTGTCTAATTGTTGCTTACTTAACTGATCTAATGATGGCCAAACATGTCTAGTATATTATATTCTTTTAAAATGTCCATGACCAAGGGGGGCCATGACCCTGTTTGACCTCTATATAGCTCCGCCTATGCAGCCTTATTTGGATGCAAGTGTATTCACCTCAATCTACATGTGTTGAAGTGGATTGGAGTGTAACTTAGTTTAATTACTTCCTAATCCACTCCAATACATCTGGATTGAGATAAATATACTTGCATCCAAACAAGGCCTCAAGAACTCCAAGAATAGTGGTTTAGGTTGGAAGTTACACTTCAGAGAGTAAAACAATATTTATAGCTAAAGACCGTTCACTAAGACAGCCGCTAGTTGAAATGGATACATTTCCACTTTCTGCTGGTGAAAATACCTATTTCAACAAGCGAGCACTTCAACTGGTGAAAATGCCTATTTCGATCTGTTCCACTGGTGAAAATGCCTATTTCGATCTGCGATAGTCTAGTTACACCATTGGAAGTTTGACCTGTGCAACCTATTTCGATCTGCGATAGTCTAGTTACACCATTGGAAGTTTTGACCTGTGCAAGTTGCTATTTGCGATAGGTTAAGTTAATCGCCATTGGACATTCACCTGTGCAAATTGATCACTTATGGTTGTGAAGTGGGCCCACAAACCCATCTACAGGTTTGCTCTACAGTGACGCCTATATTTTAAAAGACAGGAAGCATTATTAGTGAAAATAGTTTCTGTCATAATAGTGTACCACATTTCTCAGCAATGATTGATTATTATATATCACGTCTCTCAAGCCCGACCAAAACATAAAGTGGCGACGTGCCTCAGTTTATTTTAGGTAACCTTACAGACCAAAGGTACTAACTTGTGAACTGCGAAGTCTGATGCATGTCTCTAATGCAGTATCACCTACTAATGCAGTATCACGTACTACTAGTAGTAAAACTTTTGTTTCACAGGTTGCTCGAGTCAAAACTAACAAATCCCTTCTCTTTCAAGCTTTCAATAGTTTCCTTGACGCTCGTCTCTACTGGAATTAACTCAATGCCCAGGCTTCTTATCTTCTCCTTTGTTACTTGGTAGGTTGGGACAAATGGCTTGTCATCTGCACACCTGCCAAGAGGAACATACTCTTAGTTTCTTATTCGTTCTATGAACTAATAGGTTTTTAAGTAATATTCTATTCATTCTGAGACAAACACTGATTGAGGAACATCAACCCGTGACACAGCTGACAAAGTGACAATGCTTTTATTATATCACGATGGTCTGAAGTCATAGGAAAACACTTATCCCTAAAGATATTTAACGAAGTAAAAACACAGGAGAGTGGCTTGTTCCAAACAAACCAATATACATTGCATTGCATTTGTGAATAAGAGGCATCAGATAATGATTGAAATAATATATGAACTTACTTTTCCGGAAGACGAATGGTAGGATACATCTTGCGGATGATGTTGACCAGTTCTGAGTAGTGAACAACTCTTTCCACCATGCAATACCTTCCATTTGCTGAAGGAACCTCGTATGCAAGGATATGTGCCAGGGCAACATCTTTGACATTAACCCATCCAAAGCTAAAATTGGGATATGTAGATGACCCTGCAATAATATGAAAAATGATGAATTTCAAAAGATAAAATGAAAATGATGTGATGATCTTCAATTTTGTTGCCCGGATGAATCAAGAACAAAACAATGCAAAGACATTAGGAAAGGTTCCATGAGCAAAGCAGTAGTTGTATGCAAAGACAGCTGTTGATCTGAGGGGTAACCAAAAAGGCAACATAGCAGTTATCATATCTACACATTCACATAGCTTCAGAGAATGATCTTACATATTATTTGATCTGTAGCTTGACGCACATCATTATTAACAGAATGACAAACTTGGCAGTAAATTTTCCAAAATATCTCCATGGTTTGCAGCAAAAGGCACAAAGTCTGTGAACTAGAATACACAACTTGTACTAAGCACACGAGTCCTGCGTCCCTACTGCCCTTACAAATATTTGCACAAATAACAAACCCAAACGAATGTGGTTGCTATAATTTCTGCTCTACAAACAGCCAAACAGGTCAGCTTAAAAGCTAATTGGACAAGCATCATACCATTGATTAACTTCAGGATTGCTTCAGCACTGGTATTTAGTGTAGGCTGCAGCAGGGGACCAATAACCATTGCTGGGTTTATAGTAACAATTTCAAATCCATTATCCCTTGAAAACTTCCAAGCAGCCTGCTCTGCGAGTGTCTTGGACAAAACATACCATGCCTTCCAAAGAATGTAGACTTAGAAAATAAACTATAATAGTATAATGATAAAACAAATAGCAAGATAGCTTGAGTAACTGATATAAGACAATGAAATCAAACTTCGCTGAATGTTCAATAATCAATAGCCAATCAGACATACAAATGTTTGATGGACTGTTTCTTAAGGTTGCCCTACTAGTCAGAATTGCATTTGAATGTATATTCAAATTAGGCAATAATTATGTAATGCTAATGACAAATGAGAAAAGTAACATCAATTAAGTAGGATCAGTAGTGGCACTTCAACATTCACAAGAAATTGTTATTGGTTCTTTACATTAGTCTTATCCTGTATTAGGCCTCAAGTAGCACAACCCAAGACGACAAAATATTATGCAGTGTGTTGTTATTTGGTTGTTCAACACATGCAAAGCTTGTTGTCAAAAAAGAAAAAAAGAAAACTGAGTTTAGTAATGTTATGTTTGGTTTCTTACATTATATTACACCTAATCACGCCACTTCTATGTTCTAGTAGAGGTAAGGGAGGCGAGGAAATTCTATTTTATGGACCCCATTGATAAATTTGACCAAATTTGGCGTACTGGCTATTGCAGCCGTAGGTCTCTTTGAGCATTATGGAAGCCAACATATAGGCCTGGGGGCAACCTAACACTACTAAGCTGCACTGCATTTCACAAGTCTGGATACATGCTAATGCCTAATGCTGGCAACCAAACACAAACTATTTATTCTACACAATCTTGTGAGGCTACAGCGTACCCGCATAATATGGCCAATTCATTGAACTGCTTAAAATCAAACGAGATTGAAATACAAATAGAGCAAGATATTCAATGAATTTTAATCTAACTCAAATGGTTCATACATCATGCATCATGCATTTTGTTGGTTTCGAAGTGAATAATATGCTGAAACTAAGAAAAGTAACAACCATAAAACAATGAAGCCATCAACCCTTCGTCATATGAAACAAAATTATGCAATTACTGGTCATGTACTAGACGATAAACATCTATGCGAAAACCTACAAAATGCCCATGGGTTACACAACGAGAATAAACAATACAATACCATTTAAAGCAATTATTTTGAATGAACAAGGTAAACATATTGTAAATAAAAAGGCATGTTAATATGAAAGAAAACAAGGGCATCGAAGCATTCAGGTTTCAGATAATTTGACATATAAATGAACCAGAATTAGCAAAACGTATATAATAGTTGCTACTCCACCATATCTGCTAAATAACCAAAATACTACCAATAATACAAAAGCTATATGAAGAAATAACTATTTATGGTATGAAGGAGGAACAATACCTGATTCTTTTCACAAGTTTGTGGATCAGAAAACCATGTCTCGTCAACTGTGACATCAGGAGTCTTTGGCTTCTCGTTGTAGGAAACAGCAGCCATAGATGATGTTATAATCACTTTTTTAATAGAAGCTTTCTTGCATGAACCAAGAACATTGAATGTTCCCTTAACTGCTGGATCAAGTAACTCAGCCTGAACAGAAATACAGATAAAATAATGAACATATAACTCCTTACATAACTAGTACAATTTGTAATTTCTCGGGTAGTTAAAGGTAATACATGGGTCCAACTCTAAGAAGGTGAAATCAGTAGACAGTAGATGTTAGCACATGTCAATTGTTATTGTAAAAAACATTATGTCTGTTCGAAACATGTAAATCCTGATTTGTAATTTAATAATCATCTGTTTAGAATCCCTGTGACTTTAGTTGAATCTTTATTTCGGATTTTGACTTACAGACATAATATAGCATAAATAAGTTGGTATAGGCATTGGCATGGTGGTCATGGACTAATCACCAAGAGGAATTTTGGGATTAAAAAGTGACCCTATCCGATAAGGAATACTAAGAAAAGTGCACACTGAAACAATGCCCCAACATATCAGCCAAGGGAATGGTGCAATACAAAACCCTGAAGGGCATGTTAGTTACTAGGTGCAAAATAAAAATAATAATAAATTGATGGGTAAAGTACAGAAGCTCAACACATGAATACTCTATGCCTTCAAGACAGCATGCATCTTGAAGCTGAAAAAATTGTAAATGTGTGATAAATCTAGCAGCAGACAGCATCTCTTGTTTCCATCAAGTCTGAATTAAACAAACCTTAGGATCCTTGACATTGTGATAAAAGGGAGAGGCAGTATGGAACACGGTGTCGCATCCATGAACTGCAGCGTCAAAAGAGCCTTCTTCTAGCAGGTTAGCTTTAATCAAGTGCAGCCTATCCTTAGCTCCATCCAGTGAAGTCAGGTGCAATGTTTTCTTTGGGTCAGCTGAAAAGTGAAGATAACAACAATGACTGTATGTCGAAGGTAATATTGCTAACGAATTATTGTGCATGTGAAAAGAAAAACAAAGAGCACAAAAATAGTAAAAATATAAAAAGAGTTACAAGAGTTTGGTACAAGTGCAAATGCAATATAGAGAAATGCAGAGTCCCATAAAATTCATTTATACTTAGCCACTTGGAAGGGAAGCAGGAACTACAGATGAAACTGAAGAGAGTGAACATGAGGTTGGACACCTGAGCTGAGCAACATGTTTTAGCCAATATTCATGACATTCCTTTGGGGCTTATTCTCTCCCTCTTGGAATTTGGTGTGGTGATGTGTGTGGGCATACAGAGTGCTCCTTAATAAATTGACCAAACAAGTTGATCGGTAGCAGCATTTTTCAGCCTACATATGCAATCAATATTTCGGGGTGCCTCCGTCAAGTGGATTCAGAAACAAAATACCTAGGACACCATCCCAAATCTACCAAGGTAGGATATCCGGT
>JAKNSH010327362.1:0-25350 GCA_027790015.1 Cymbopogon flexuosus
TATCACAATGATATGAAAAGTAAGAACGTTTAAGAGCAAATAGATCTATAACAATAAAGAGCCGAAACATATCGATCTAGATTGGGCAAAAGTAGTGTTACAAATATATAAAACATTAAAGAACATGCAACACATGATAACTTAATGAATCTACTAGATCTTGCCAAATCTAACAGAGCCGATAACTATCTTGCTTCGCTAAGCTATCAAGCGGACGCCTGCCGCACGGCCATCTAGTCGAGATAAACAAAGCATAAGCAAAGACCTCTTGATTGTCAAGCAAACGCCTGCCGCACGGCCATCCAGTCGAGACAAACAAGACTACTTGCATCAACGTCTAAATCCACCGCATGATACTAGACATGATAACAAGGTTGTCGGAACTTACGGAGGTCGACGGATCGATGACTCCTCTCGAAGAACTCGACGACACGACGAAGGACTCGAAACTTGGTACGAGGCCGGTTGTATTGATTTGGTTGTGAACATCTTTACAATGGTCGAGGGTCTATATTTATACCCTGGACAAAACATGAGTCCTAAAAAACTACGATTACAAGATGCTAAAAAGGACTCAAAAATATGACGCTTTTAGTTCTAATCCTTCTCCGAATTTTTATCACCACGGCTCTTTTTCTTTTAGTCAGCTTCTACCTGCCATCTTTAGTTTCCCGAACAAAACCACTATCTTCTAAGATTACCGATCGTATGGCCATTTGCCGAATCACCAGGAATTAGCCGACCGCATGGATGTTTGCCGAATGCCCTGCCTGTCGTAGGCTGGTCCACCTGTCAGCCACTCAGCCTTTTACCAAAATCCAGTGTCAACAGACGTGGCAACTTGTGATTTGCTGAAAAAGTGAAAGATAATAAATAGAGAAATCTTACGGAAGATGTGTAGTCACTCCTTTTTTTTTGAAACGTTTTTTTGGCCAAGTTGGAGATGTCGCTTCGAGAGTTCGAGTAGATTGCATCATGATTAGATAAGTATATTTTTATTTGGAAATTTCTCGTGGGCCTTGTTTAAATGCCTTTCAAATTTTAAATTTTTACACATTTTTTCTCCATCACATCGAATCTTTGGTCATATGCATAGAGCAGTAAATATAAATAAAATTAATAATTAATTGCAAAGTTTGATTGTAAATCACGAGACGAATCTTTTAAATCTAGTTAGTCCATAATTAGATACTAATTATCAAATACAAACAAAAAAAAATGCTGTAGCAAAATTCCAACAAATTTTGCAACTAAAAGACCCAATTCTCGATGATTAAGCAAGACGTTGTTGCCGAGACATCATTCGAGTTGGCATGGCAGGCGGCGGTGATTCACACGCTTTGGTCTGCGTACTTTCTGGGCTTCTTTGCTGAGTCCACTTTTGTGGACTGTCCAGGCCCATAAGTCGGTGTGATATTATAGGCCCACTAGGTTTCCTTTTTTTATATTATCGTCAGTGCGGTCGCGCCGTAACGGTATATTCCACGGAAACGTAGAGCGCACCAGGCGCCAAAAGGCCGCGGCATCCTCCACCACCACATCCTCCTCACCCAGCTCCGTCGTGCGCTTGTCCCTTTCCGCCGCACTATGCGAAATTGCGAAGGTCTTATCACCGCCCACGTACACGCCCAATTCCTCGCAACTGGGCTCCCCCGCCTCCACGACACTGCCTCCGCCCTCGCCAAGTCCGTCCGCCCGCCGCCTGCCCGCCTCCCATTCCTCCTATCCTCCGGTGAGTAGCCCCCTCCGCATCTCCCTCCCACCCTCTCTCCAACCGGGAGTCCCTTGCTGTTTCACACCGCGTTTCTGTTTAATCGCGCGGCCCGCGCGCGATCCGGTTCCGTATGGGGGATAGGGCGTCCCACTGACACTTCTCATTCAATAACAGGATGTGGAAATGGGGGATTTCTTAGGGCTCTTAGCCTTTGAATTTGAAGGCATCGAGAATTCGTAATTGGTCTATAGGACTGGCATGGAGCAGGCTGCGATTGCTGGGCGCAGTGTGGTCTGATGGAAACTGTGGCGTAGGGAGTTGGGACTAGACGAGATAGTGTGCACAGTGTAGAACCTAGAGGGGCGGGCGATGCTGCTTGTTTAATCTGAGGTGGTGGTGCTACAAAGTTATCTAGAACTAGAACTTGGTCCGGGTCATGCTTCCTGACTCGTTAATTAATCCATCAATTGTTCTCATCATAGAGTGATTTCATTAGTAGTATTTATTATTTAACAACCTGGATCAGTTTACTCATAATACTCTCAAGGACTTCATGAACTGTGTGGTTCTAATGGCTCCTCTTGAATTTGCAGTAGTCTGCCTGTGCCTATTGGTTGAAGCGGAGCTGACCAGACTTCATCAAAGGTTGCTTTAACATGGACACTGGCTGCCTTTCATCTATGAACATAACTGGGGCTAGCCAAGCAAGACCTTTTGCGGGACAACTTCCTCAGAGATGTTTTGCGAGTGCTCACCATTCGAACTTTTCCGTGAGAAATCTTGTCTTAAGGAACAAAGAAAGGAGATCACACCGTAGACATGCGGCCTTGCAGGTTCATCTTTTTGTTTTCCACTTTTTTCCATGCTTTCACTTTGTTTCTTGTGAAATCATAATTGGTTGCCATTTCTGCAGGTTGTCTGCAAGGATTTTCCAAGACCTCCACTAGAAAGCACAATAAACTATTTGGAAGCTGGGCAGCTCTCTACGTTTTTTAGAAACAGCGAACGACCCAGTAAACCGTTGAAGGTTGTGATTGCTGGTGCAGGTCTGACGGAATTCATGATTAATGTTTTCGCAGATGTTATTTCCCTTTGTAAGTTGGGGAATTTTCGAGGAATTGGATGTTAGCTTTATTAATTTGCTATGTTACTTTTGCAGGATTGGCTGGTCTATCAACGGCTAAGTATCTGGCAGATGCTGGCCATAAACCCATATTGCTTGAGGCGAGAGATGTTTTGGGCGGAAAGGTCTGATAGATACTTGCATGACTGTTTGCCACTCTCTGAATTGCTCTCATTCACTGTTTTCATCATTTGTTCCTTTATGAATATGCATTGATAGGTAGCTGCTTGGAAGGATGAAGATGGGGATTGGTACGAGACTGGGCTTCATATCTTTTGTAAGTTACATTTCTGGTCCTCAAGGTTCTCTTCATGATATTTGATGTTCTTGATTGTTTCTATTATGAAAAAATACAGTTCATATGATGGTTCCTACACATATCAACAAAAAATATTAACAAAATGTTGAGGCACACCATCATACAAGCTTATAGAGCATTCTTTCCTTACACCATGTTTTTTTTTTTGAAACGAATACCATGTTTTTTTTTTAATTTAACTAATGTCATAGGAGTTTCTTTCAAGGACAATTTGTAAATATCTGTGCAAAATCATTATTGAGAAAGGGACTTTGTTAAGTTACTAGTAGTGACAAAATAGCCTGGAAAATTTGCAGACTACTAAAACATACAGCAGCACATGTTTCAATATCACATAAACCATGTTGACCTATGGACCATTGTATCCATAATGCCTTAGTCAAATATATGTTCTTCTGTCCACATGAGAAGTTGAGCACTGGATTGCTACTATTCCCTTCCTAGCATATATGACACTTATTGTGTATGCGTATGTAACCAATGTATTTTGGATTTTTGGTTTAAGTTGGAGCTTATCCCAACATACAGAATCTGTTTGGTGAGCTTGGAATTGAGGATCGTTTGCAGTGGAAAGAACACTCCATGATATTTGCCATGCCAAACAAGCCAGGAGAATTCAGCCGGTTTGATTTCCCAGAAACTTTACCAGCACCTGTAAACGGTAAGATTATAAACAATTTTGTGTTAGCGCAACAGGTTCTCTCATTTTGCTAATATATGTACATTATTAGGGGGGGTTATTAGTGGCAATAATAACACTACATCATTACCGTTGAGCTTAACTCTGCTAATTGATGTTGTACTATGATTCACTATTGTGCTTTTAACAGGGATATGGGCCATACTGAGAAACAATGAAATGCTTACCTGGCCGGAGAAGGTGAAGTTTGCAATTGGACTTCTGCCAGCAATGTTGGGTGGTCAACCTTATGTTGAAGCTCAAGATGGATTAACCGTTTCAGAATGGATGAAAAAGCAGGTACGAGTTAAATCTGTTGATTAGATTAGTCTCTATGTAGAAAACATTTTGCCATCCCATCAATATTAGAGAGCTTGTAGTTTGCCAGTAATTTCCCTTTCTTGTCATATCTTTTGGAAGGTGCTTAGTTAGATCCATAAACAGAAATGCTTCATATGCTCAAGCTCTTATCTTATATTTTGTTGTAAACCCCTTTCTGTGCAAAGTCAAGCTGAGCAATGCAATGCTTATAGTTGCATTAGCGGTTCCAGTAAAGTCCAGTGATTTTCATCCCTTTAGGTCAGCATTGTAGCCGAAATGAAAAAAATGCAAAGATTTTTTTTTTGGGGGTGCTAACTGATGTACACATACAGTGTTCTTCAGATTTGGTTTTACTTTTGCCATTTGGAATACAGATGGTAATATATCCTTCTATCGTGTATGGTCTCATGTGGTGCCTGATACAATTATTTGATCAGTACAGGGTGTTCCTGATAGGGTGAATGATGAGGTTTTTATTGCAATGTCCAAGGCACTCAATTTCATAAATCCTGATGAGCTATCCATGCAGTGCATTTTGATTGCTTTGAACAGATTTCTTCAGGTATAAATGATGTTGCTTTACTTAATTGTGTAATATATTACTTGCCTGTTCTTTTTGGACAAATAGCCTACATATGTTGATTTTTCTTCTCTATATTCTTATATTTACTTGAGAAAATGCTAATATGTACTTGCAACGTTAAGATACCTTGTGAGTCAAAGATTTTTTTGTGTAAATGCACAGGAGAAGCATGGTTCCAAAATGGCATTCTTGGATGGTAATCCACCTGAAAGGCTATGCATGCCTATTGTTGATCACATTCGGTCTAGGGGTGGAGAGGTCCGCTTGAATTCTCGTATTAAGAAGATAGAGCTGAATCCTGATGGAACTGTAAAACACTTCGCACTTAGCGATGGAACTCAAATAACTGGAGATGCTTATGTTTGTGCAACACCAGGTGTGATTTGTTTCCAATAAAGAATAAAGCTTATTTCTTGTGCAGCTATTCAATTTAACTGACTAGTCTTTGTATTTAGTTGATGTCTTCAAGCTTCTTGTACCTCAAGAATGGAGTGAAATTACTTACTTCAAGAAGCTGGAGAAGTTGGTGGGAGTTCCTGTTATCAACGTTCATATATGGTTAGTTGAATATTTGGTTCTGAATTGGAAATGACTTGATTACCTTGTTTGGTTATGCTTGTTCCTCAAAACATTCTGGAAGCTTTGCTGAGAATTTCTGTTGTTTTGAATACCTCAGGTTTGACAGAAAACTGAAAAACACATATGACCATCTTCTTTTCAGCAGGTATCTCTCCTAGCTGTTCATGCTTTTTTTTTTTTTTGTGCAGTAAATCTTGATTATGGTTATTTGTCAAGATATTTTATGTGCTATTCTGGTTGCGCTGCCTTCAAACATTTCATGTTTGAATGCCATGTTTGGTATAAAATACTGTATGCCCTGTTTCTTTTCTTTTCAGGAGTTCACTTTTGAGTGTCTATGCAGACATGTCAGTAACCTGCAAGGTACTAACTTCAGGAGCTTATCATCATTTCATAGTAATCACTAGCATACTATATCTAGGGCCACAGGGACCTTCACGAATGTCCACCTGAATTTTTAATTTATTAACTACAATGAAAGGTCCTATGGCTTATGTGATTTAGTAGGAATTTGTTATTAAGTGGAAATATAAATATCTTGCATGTTATGAATTTTAGTCATATACGCACATAGATGTATTGAAGTGTAGGACTTAATCATTGGTGGACATGTCTGTAATGGATGCACACTCACCTGTTTCTTTCCTTCTGTTTTTCTAATTCTTTACAGGAATACTATGATCCAAACCGTTCAATGCTGGAGTTAGTCTTTGCTCCTGCAGATGAATGGATTGGTCGAAGTGACACTGAAATCATTGATGCAACTATGGAAGAGCTAGCCAAGTTATTTCCTGATGAAATTGCTGCCGATCAGAGTAAAGCAAAGATTCTTAAGTATCATATTGTGAAGACACCGAGGTGAAGATATTTGCCAAAGACCCTTCCTGATAGCTAATCATCAGTAGCTTAAGCTCTGATAGTTTTATGTGTTCTTTCCTTATGTTCGTATTCTGGCTTGCTTTGACAGATCGGTTTACAAAACTGTCCCAAACTGTGAACCTTGCCGACCTCTCCAAAGGTCACCGATCGAAGGTTTCTATCTGGCCGGTGATTACACAAAGCAGAAATACTTGGCTTCCATGGAAGGTGCAGTTTTATCCGGGAAGCTTTGCGCCCAGTCTATAGTGCAGGTAAATACTCATCATGGTCCTGGTTGTACATAAAAGCGTCAGATTGCTGTGTTGTCGAATTCATCTCAGTATGATGCATGTTTTGCGTCTACTAAATTAACATTTACTGCTTTCAGGATTATAGCAGGCTCGCGCTCAGGAGCCAGAAAAGCCTACAATCTGAAGAAGTTCCCGTCCCATCTTAGCTGTAGTTAGTTTAGCTACCGTCTTCCCAACTGGGTGCCATCTTATCGCCTATTTCATGGGAACCCACCAAATGGTCATGCTGGAGACACCTGTTATGGTCCTTTGACAATTCTTTAAACTTAGTTGATATCATATTCGGAGAAAAGTGATATATATATGTAAAAGGACCTGTATAGCGATTGTTAGACCCTTGGGAAAGCAAAAGCTATAAAGAGATCTCAGAGAGATTGTGTTGTAAAAGGCTCCCTGCTCCCTGAACTTTATCCAGGAGAGCTGCTGTAGCAGTCCCTGAACTTATTGGCATGAAGTGGTGCAACCGTGTCCATTTTGACAACTTTATAGAATGAACTTTTTTTTTAACGAACGGAATGGATTTTTAGACCTCTTCCAGAAACAGTGGATAATTTTGGTTGTCAACACAACTCCTTGCAACTCCCTATTGAGCACATAGTTATCATCATCTCCACCATGTTTCTAGCCTTGCTCAAGTCCATCTTAGATTATTAGATCATCACATTTATCCATCAAGCCAATAGGTCTCAGCTCAATTGACCAATTTTAGACTTTAAGATGGACCATGCAATGTAACCATTGATCCTACTTTTATGGATCGAGAGAATCAACTATCAAATGACTCTACCCCGGCCGGCCCTGCGTCGTGGCCCGCCTGAACCAGAGACACAGTGGAGTGCGTGTTGCTCAATTGGGATCCGCTCGGCCGCTCGCGCACTTCCTGCTGGGTCCCCAAGTGATCCGGTGCGTGCGTTGCGATCGAGTTGCGACGCCCTCCCAGCTCCCGCTCGCCTGTCTCCTCCGCCCGAGTCACGTGGCGCTGGACGCGGCCGCCGATCGATCGGCAGGCGATACACTCGCCGGCCGGCCGGCCGACCGAGACCCCGGCCACGATCGCTTTGCCGTAGTGCACCTACAGGTGTCGCGGATTCTAGCTGTGCCCGGCCCGGACGCACATTAGGCACCGAACCGAACGCCTAGTTCATGGCGGCGGCGGCGGCGGCGACCAGGGTGATCGGATCCAAACCACCGGACTGCTTCCAGTTCCAAGACCCTAACACCTGGTACGTCCGTCACGAACTTTCATATCCCCGGCCAATCGGCCATGGCCCGTCTTCATTCTCTGACTCAGTCGATTTTCTACCATGATTTTTTTTTTGGCTTTTTGTTTGAGGTGGTTATCTGCATGAAGATCGGTGGCGTATTTGTTCTTTTCTTTAATTTGTTTCTAGTTGCATAGCCGGCATAGTTAGAGTTTCTTAATTGCATCCGTAGTGATAAGTCTATAATCTAATCAAATTAAGTTGCCATCTAGGATCGATGATCTTGTACTAGCAGTATAAGTTAATTACCGATCCTAATTTCATAACCAATTTAGACCATAAATAGATCCTGGTCTGCCCCTGTTTTCCGTTTTATCTCAGTTCAGATAACACGGTATTCGTTTTCTGAAAACCTTAGTACAGACAACCAAGAAAACAACCACTGATGATTTTTGGTATCTCCCCTGTACATTTTCCAGGACTTGCATAACGGAGCTTGAAAGCGATCTGGTCGTCCAAGTAGGAGAGACGTCCTTCCACCTACAGAAGGTATTTGTCTTCCCAATCCCATTGGCAGTGTTCATCGCATTCTCATTTCCCAACGCTAGAAATGCCCACACATTTGCCCTACGGAATGAACTAAAGTTCCATCCAGTGCATGAATCTATGCGATGCTTTCAGACTGTCAGATGTAACTTGTAAGTTTCGAATATTCACGTTTTTCATGAATATTCTTTTCAGGCTCAGTTGATCAGCCATAGCGGCACGCTGAAGAAGCTTGTGAACGAGTGCAGCACTGACGACGACGGCGGCGGAGGCGGTGATGACAGCGAACCATGCACCGTGCGTCTGGACGACGTTCCCGGCGGGGCGGAGGCGTTCCTGCTGGCGGTCAGGTGCTGCTACGACGTGCAGACAGAGCTGAACGCGGGGAACGTCGTGCCGCTGCGGTGCGCGGCGGAGCACCTCGCCATGACCGGCGAAGTGAACCTGGTGCAGCAGGCGGACTCGTTCCTGTCCGACGTGCTGGTCGGCTGGGACGATACGGTGCGCGCGCTGGACGCGTGCGACGGCGACGACGACGTGCGCTCTGCCGCAGAGGACCTGCTCATCGTGCCGCGGTGCATCGACTCGCTGGCGGACAAGGCCTGCGCCGACCCGAAGCTCCCCGGGTGGCCAATGCTCGAGTACTTCACGGCGAAGAGCGTCGAGGAGACGGCGGTCTGGAACGGCGACGGCGACGCCGGCGCTGGGAGGCCGCGGTCGCCGGGCGCCGACTGGTGGTACGATCAGGCGTCCTCGTTCGGGCTGCCCATCTACAAGCGGCTCATCGCGGCGGTGCGGTCCAGGGGCATGAGCTCCGGGAACGTCGCTGGCTCGCTGATTCACTACGCCAGGCGCCACCTTTCCGGGCTCAGGCGGAGCAGCAGCCTTGGCGGAGCCGGAGCCGGAGCGTCAGGGACCGCGGCCGTGCTCTCGGCCGTCGACGAGAGGACCCTGCTGGAGGAGATTGTCGCGCTGCTTCCTGTCGAGAAAGGCGTCGCGCCGACGTGGTTCCTTCTCGTTCTGCTCCGCCGTTCGACGCTCCTGCACGCCGCCGCGGCATGCCGGGACGCGCTGGAGATGAGAGCCGGCAGCCAGCTGGAGGAGGCCGCGCTGGAGGACCTGCTGATAGCCAACACCGGATACTCGGCGGAGACGCTCTACGACGTGAACAGCTTCCAGCGGATGCTGGAGCAGTTCATGGCGACTACCCCACCTGCGTTCGCCGCGTCGCCGGGGACCACGGACGAGGGGCAGCTGGTCGACGCCCCGCCGGCCGAGCTCATGCCAGTCAGCTCGGTGGCCAAGCTAGTCGACGGGTACCTCGCGGAGGTCGGGACGGACCCCGACCTCAAGCCCTCCAAGTTCCAGACCATCGCCGCGCTCATCCCAGACTACGCCCGGGCAATCGACGACGGCCTGTACCGCGCCATTGATATCTACCTCAAGGTAAAAGCACACATTCCACCATTGTTCTTGATCGTTCTGCCTGCTGCACTGCATCTGATCGAGCCTTGAATGAATCGACTGAATAATGATCGTGTGAATATGTGATGATACGACGCAGGCGCACCCGTGGCTGACAGAGTCGGAGCGGGAGCAGCTGTGCCGGCTGATGAACTGCCAGAAGCTGTCGCTGGAGGCGTGCACGCACGCGGCGCAGAACGAGCGGCTGCCGCTGCGGGTGGTGGTGCAGGTGCTCTTCTTCGAGCAGCTGCGGCTGCGCACCACGGTGTCCGGGTGGCTCTTCGTGTCGGACAACGCCGACCAGGGCTCCAGCTCCGGCAACTGCGTGCTGGCGCGGAGGCCCGACGACGAGCTGGACTTCGCGGCCGGGTCCGAGGTGACCACGGAAGAGGACGGCTTCGCGGCAGCCAGGCACGAGTCGTCGTCGTCGTCGCCTGCGATAAGCGTGCCGGAGATCCACCGCCCGGGGAAGCCGAAGACTAAGAGCGCCCTGAGACGGCTGTTAGGAAAGCTCGGGCTCTGCGGGAAGTCGTCGCCGTCGCCGCAGCGCCAGCAGCAGCCGCCGCCGCCACCGGGCGCCGGAGACATGAGGCGCAAGTCTTTCGGGTGTTAACAAGGGAAGGTTTAGGCGTGCGTTAATTAATTTGTTTAAGATTAAGATGCAGCAGTAAGATCTGATGATGATATTACTCGTAGGTACAAAGCTCATTGGTTCATTCTTTTTGCTGGAACACAAGTTTTTATTTCGAATGTTTGTAAATTTCTTATCAGGTAATGTTAAGATGCTTCCCAAGGTTCTTTCGTCCACTATGCATACGAAATTGTAGGAGTAGGTTCCTACCATGAGCAAAAATATATCACTGACCCCTCGTATAACTGATTATGGCCATACCTACAAAGAATCCTTCAGGAATTGTACCAAAAACATTGCTTTAACTGGCCACTAAAATGTCAAGAACAGCAAGTAGCTACAGGGCAAAACTTATTAGCTCTGTTTACATGAGGAAAGTTAGGCAAAGGGTCCACTTTGAGACCGAGTGGCTCCTATAGTACTGTATCTGATTTTCTCGTTCACCATCCACGCATTTTCAACATGGTCTGGGAAAAATATGCGGTTGCACAGAGTACTGAAATCGGCAAAATCCAGTCGAACAAAAGGAAGGAAAAAATGACTTGTCAAAATCATGAGAACGTGGTCGAAGAAGCACATGCGTGGAGGAGCGCAAGTGTCTGCTCCGCAATGGCGCGCTTCCTGGCTTGCTTCACCCACTCTGTAGCTATCTCCTCTGCCTCAGTTCCATGTAGTCCTTGTTCCAAGGCATCAGCCGCTGTACTCAAGTCTCCATCCACAATCAAGCTTTCTACTTTGTTTATGAGAGACTCAATGCCATCTCCTGAGTTATCATCTTTAATCTGAAAACAAATGGAATGATTGCAACTCAGTTAAAAAAAACCCAAGGATAACTAAGACTCCAAGAGGCCCACTAAGGCCACCAGAAGTGGTGGCAGTGGCACAACACAGTACCAGTCTCATAAGTAGAAATGAGATACTATAGATTTCAGTATTAGCATAAATTAGATGATTCTTGATCCAAGGATCCAGGAATAGCAATAACAGGAAAACTATTTCAGGAACATCAATATAGAATCCGCATTTGCATAATCACTTATCAAAGAAATGATTTCATTAGCATGTACCTTAATTGAAGAAGCAACACGAGCAACAGCATGTGCCAGGATTCCACCACCACCTGCTGGTAGAAGGCTGAAATGTCTGATGGTTTCCTTCAAGGAGTTAAACTGCACGAGAAAAAACATACTAATTTAGGCATTTAGCTTTTTGGTAGCCAAACTGATGGTTTAAACCAAGCATTCATGACAAGAACCACAGAAAAATTTGAAATTTGTGTTTTGCATTCTTTTATGCTAATTGAAGTCTAGAACTGGTCAGGGCTCAAAACCAATATCTATGCATTTCTTTTTCATGACAATTGCTCAATGCATAGTAAGCAACTATGCATATTGTCACAGGGAATATTATACATTCTATTTAACTGTAAGAATTCTAAATTCAATAATCAATTCAGGATAATAAAGTATGCTGCCTTACACAGAAATACTCCCTCCATTCCAATTTGTAAGTCGTTCTGGCTTTTCTATATACATAGATTTTGCTATGCAACTAGTTATACAATATGTCTAGATACATAGTAAATGTTATGAATCTGGAAAAGCCAGAACGACTTACAATTTGGAATGCACTAGTACCTTATATTTTAGTATGGCGTCACATACTCAATAAGAGTATGAACAGATGCCTTCATCCATTGCATCACAAAGAATATACATTTTGTTTTCGGAAAAAAGGGAGAAGAACATACCTTTTGCTTCAACCCCATCCGTGTATCTGATCCATAATCTAAAACATCTTCTGGGAGCGACGAAAGGGCCAATTCTAACAGTGAATCTTTGTCAATGCCTTCAACAGATTTACGCAGCAGCTCCACTTCTGACCGGATTGGTGATCCACTGGATAAAGCGTGTTCCAAAGCAAGAGTGCCCTGCATGAAAAGAGAGGATACGCTGACCATGAAGTTTCAATAGTTAGAACTTGGAGGCAAGCACATAAGAGGATTCAAGTTAACTTACCAGAGCAAGCTTATGAACTGAATGACTCTGCCTAGCTTCTTCAGATCGTGCATAGAATGCCATACACAGCGCATCAATCTGAAATCAAAGCACAAAATAAGGTCAGAACCAAGTGCAACCAAGCTGAAATTATGCATAACTTGTTTCTAGCAGTTCAAGATATAATATACTGGCATAGCAAACATATATAATCAAATTTGCTGGCTGCAAATATTATGACATAAAGAGAAAGAGTCCGAAACGCTGAGCCTACATCAGTATAAATGCAGCTTACAGATGAACCAAAATAATTAAAAAAAAACGTTTTTAGACATCCAGTCATTGTGCTGCTTATAACATCCTAATAGAATCACTGGCTAAGAATGGGGCGACAGGAAATTCAAAGGGAAAAGTGAGTGCTAGGGAAGCAGTGTGGGCATTCAGTGGTCAGTACAATCCAAAACAGTACATAATACTCTAAATCATGGAGTTCACAAATCACAACCACATGTGCTGATGTGCACCAAATCATTTAACTTAGATAGGCCTCCGTTTTGCAAAATAGAGGCGCAAAGCCAATTTGAGAGGCACCACAGTGCCAGTAGACATGAATTTTAAGCTAGTTCACTTCATGAAAACCTCTAATAGCCATTTTAAACTAAATTGCATTAAGTCCTTACATTGAGGTTTGCTTCAGCAATCTGTTCAATTTGGGATGCCTTCTCTTTTGCAACAGCTGCAGCCAGTTCAGCTTTTGCTATCTCTTGAGCTTTCTCAATTTGTTGGCTTGTTTCTTCATCCTGTTAAATCAGTAGTACTAAGTTCAGTTACTTAATGAATTAGAATATACAGAGAAGAGAAGTTAAACATATATCGAATCTGACACACCTTCCTCTGCAACTCATCCTGCAATTTTTGTTCAGCCTTTTCTTGCAATTCCTTTATTGCAGCAGCATTCTTCAGTTTCTCTTTCTTTAGCTCCTGAGAACAGCAAGATAATTGAAAAACACGACAATAGTAAATAATTTATCAGAAATTCAATGCAAACAAAAGATTCATATATAGTTTATAGCCTGCATTGAATTATGTGAAGATACCATGCACATCGTACTGAGAATATACAATTATGGATCAAATCATGTCTACTCCATACCTTATCGAGAATCGCTGCCTCCTCTGCATACATTAGTTCCCTGGCCCTGGTGTCTTTCAGCTCCTTTTCATACTTCTCCTGAGAAAATGCAATTCATGCACATAAAACATTACTATCAAATGCCTAATAGACCATATAGATAAGCAAAAAAGATAAAATGTAAATGAATAGCACACCTTTAACTTTCTTCTCTCTTCTGAATACATGTATGCATCTACATCTGCCTGCTTCTTTTCAGCAGCATGAATAGCCTCAATGATATCAAGTACAATCTTACCATCTTCAGAAGTTTTTTCACGAACAACTTCATCACTTCTTGTCTCCTTAATGGTCTGGTTTTTTGAGAAAAGGAAAAGAAAAAAGGATAATCAGAAAGACATTAGAACATTAGAAAGTCATTTAAGTGTCATCAAGTTATTTATAGACACCTCCTTGCCCATAGAAAGTCATTTATCATATTGTTATAGTCTAAAGACATTAGAACATTCAACGTTGAACTTACTGCATCTTTTGAAACATCAGGATCATCTTGCAGTAAATATGTCTCAGCAAGAGATTTCTGTTCAACAGCTACAGCTCCAGTGAGATCCTACAGACAAGGATCGATTCAATAATCAGAAACAACATCATCAACCATTGAGCAAGCAAGATAGTAAATACAAGAGTTTCAACATTGTGCTAGATGGACACTAAAGATGGAAGATACTGAAATGATGACAAAGAAATAAAATCATTTATAGCAATGTAAAGCTAAACTGTGCGGTATCCCTGTGACAAAAACAAACAGCTCCAGTACTCAAATTAACAATCCTATAAATCAAAACCAGTTCACAATCAAAATGTTGTTCTCGAGTGCCAGCTGTCTGGTCAAGTTAAGTAGTCTACATAGATGCATATGCAACAATAAACCGTGGGACATGCACACTATGTAGGGCCTACATACACTGCTTTATGTAAACCAAACTGCAAGAGAATTTCATTTGCAATTAGGACCTGATATAGAATCCATGTTACACTAAGAATTTGTTCAAATGCCAATTTGGAACTAGGAAACAAAGATACTATCCTTTAACGGTCAACATGCAAATGTAATGATAAGAAGGCAAGCAACTTCCACAGAGGAATATATGTAATATACCTTTGGTGCATCTGGATCTGTGGGGTGATCATAAGTACCAACTGTTGTTGGGGTTGACTGTATAGGAGGAACAGTGCTGTCTATCTTATCAGTTTGCTGTTCATGAGGAACTTCACCAGAGTCATTATCATCGATGGGAACTGTCTTTAGCTCAACTGCTGGAGAATCTTCTGATGGCATTTTATTATCAGATCCAAGTTCATCTGGAACTGGATGTGTCTCATGGGCTAGGGTTTCTGATTTCTTTTCCTCTGCAGGAACAGGCTGATCCTCACTGGTTGGAACCTCTGGTGCCCCCACCCCTTCATTTCGAAGGTCCTTTGGAGTATTAGCCTCATTATTACCCTCTTGAACAATCTCAGTGTTTGGTCCTGACACGTTTTGTGTCTGGTCAACCTTCTGTTCAGAAGGAATCTTCAGATCTTCATACACCTTTACAGCATCTTCCTTCTTTACGCTAAAAGGCAATTTCTTGTCCTTAAATTGAAGATCTATATAACCCAGTTGATGTGCACCCATAGCTGCTGCACCAACCACAAGAGTTCCAAGAACAAGCTTTGAAACATTACTTCCCGACTGAGAAGGTTGTCCTTGAGGACCTGGGGCAGCATTCTGTGTAGAACTCTTTGGAGATGCCTTTGTCGAGTTGCTTCTAGATTTAAGGAATGTTGGACTCTGGACCAGATTCATGTCAGTTCCATTGAACATAGACTATCTAGACAAGCTTTATGAAAGCAGTAGGACAAAATAATTACAGAAGGATTATATTTGGTGTACATGGGGAAAAAACTGGCCATATAGCATATTAAGATAAAAGAATTTCCGACCTCATTAGGATTAACCAACAAACAACATGGCCATATGTAACACAACTCCAAACCAAGTGGGATATAGCATTCCCTTGTGACATGAGCTTAAGAATCACAACTAAATTAATTCCATCCAAAGCTTACTAAAACAGGAAGCATCAACACTACAATACTCAGCCACAGCAGTGGACAGCTGCAAACTCATAGAAAATAGGTTTTCCTGATTAAGAAAATAAAGCATCTCAATAATCTGCGTGGAGATCAGTATGCCAGTCACCAACAGTAATCCATTATGACATGAACTTAAGTATCCCAATATTGAATACATGAACCAAACATGAAATGGGATAGTTTTACTTTCATAACCAATAAGTAGACATCACTATTAGCATGAGTCCCCTCATCACCCTAGACCCTGAAACTTTTTCAGACAGGTGAATAAGGGGATCAATATACCTGTCACAGCGCCACAGCATTGTATTCCAAAAACTCTTTGCTTATTTAATTCAATCTCAAAATGTGGAAACTCTAGAATTCCCTACCGTCACAGCTTATACAATTACCAGCCTAAGAAGCACTTGAAAATAAAATGAAGGCAGCAGCAATCTACCTAGCTAATTCACCGATTCAAAAGGCTCCTGTGACTAAGCTCAAACGGAAAACCAATCTTCTAACATAAGTACATAACATACAACAACGAGAACAACCAACCAACGGGAACGGAACCGCGTACCTCGCCGGAGATCGGTCTAGGGACCCTCGCGAGAGACCGCAGCGGGCGTAGATCCCGCACGCACCTGCAGTGGCAGGAAGAACGGAGCATTAGGCATCGAAACCCTAGGGTGTGGCAGGTTGAGACCAGAGTCAGTGCCCGTACCGGCGCAGCATGGCGGGCGATGTCAGTGGAGACCACCGCACCTTGTTCTTCTCGCCGCTGGGGGGAGGATGAGGAGGTGGAGGTGGAGGGGCAGTCGAGCGATGCGGCCCCGATCGCTATGCACGGCCACCGCCCCACGCCGCGCGACGGTGGCGGCAGCAAGGAAGAGGCGTCGGCGGGGAGGGGAGGCGAGGCGAGGCGAGGAGGGAGAGAACGGCGCGTCGCCGGGCAGCTTCGTGAATGAACGCTTGGAGAAGAAGAAAATAACTGGGGGATAGTTCAAGGTTGAAGGCTCCTAGGTTCAAAAATAAAAATAAAAAAAGTTAAAGGCTTCTGGAATGGAATGCTCGATTTTTTTTTCATGATTCTTATGTTTTTATTACATGAAAATCAACTAATTCCTGCAAATTTTTTTATATATAGTCTCTCTATATATACTGTATATTATTATTGGTGTTCCAATAAAAAATCTAACGCAGAAGAGAACAGTAAAACACTGCATATAAAACGAAAGGCGGCATTCACCAATTACGCAGTACTATCATAAAACATTATAAAAGAATGGTTCTCAATTCTCATATAAGGTCATATTAGGCTTTTTCCAGTCCAATTTTCATATGTTTTACATATTTAGCGATGTGACATGACAAAATTAGTTTGGACCTAAAATACATTAAGCGCTTGACCATCATTGATATCAGTATTTAGAGATACAACGGCACAAATATTTTACGACCATATTCGAGACTGAATTTGTTTTGATGAGTTTAAACATATCTATATCCAAGCCCGATATTCAACATTCGATGTTGATTCGTATCTGTATATTTTGAATAATCAGATCGCATATAGTAGGATCAGTATTATTAAGTCGTATCCTATTCGACATAGCTGATTCGGCCCGTATTCGAATTTGAATGGAAATACGAAAACAAATGTAAATATGTAAATATCAGTGATATACGTTGCATCCCTATCCATACTTGCCATTCCGCCATTGCTGCTCCTTTTCATTATTTAGGGATCTTGAACGACATCGGCGCCGCCGGGAGGCCGCGGTCGCCCGGCGCGGACTGGTGGTACGAGCAGGCGTCCTGGTTCGGGCTGCCCTTATCCGCCGACAGGGTCTTCCAACTTCGAATTGCCTTTGGATGATACCGTTCTCCTTGGTCATCCACTATTTTCTTCCGTCCTTGGAGAAAAAAGAATAAAGTTCAATCTAATCCACGTCGATCATATTTGCATTTTTGGGGGGAAACACGTTCTCAAGCCCCCTCTGTGGTTTTGTCTGACGAAACAAAACGGCATGTACGGGCCCAGATCCTGACCCCTGACCGTGAGGCCGAACGCCGAGCAGCTCATTCACATTGAACTGAACCAAACAGGCACGCCCACGATCAGAACCAGAACCAGCGCGCCATCTTGCTCCATGCTATTGTAAGTGCAAAAATAATATTGCTGTATTTCGTTGCCTGCTACGAAAAATATTTCGGCTGATGCAAAATTAGTATCATGCCCCAGAAACTTTACCTGCATGCACAACACTGAGGAAACAAAACTCACCTCACTTTAAGCCGCAAATTGAACCTACCAATTTTCTAAAATTCTATCCTTCATTTTCTAAAATTCGGCTCCCTCATCAAGCACATACGGAAGCAGGCCTCTGTGAACCTTTAATGTTCCTTTTACTCTCCTCACTCTTTGACCTCTCCTCACATTACATGTACAGTACAACATGGCGAAATAAACAGCACAAACAGTATACTCTACAGCAAGTCAGATCCTGCCTACCAGTCAACGCTAAATCGAAAACCTGTCAAAAAGTTTACAGGGCTGGGCTACCAAAACTGTCACTGAGATTGGGGATGGAAGTATTGCATCCCAGGAGGTGGCTGCATGGGTCTGAAAGGCGGCACGCCAGGGGGCTGAAGGGTGAACTGCATCTGAGGCGCTAGGTTCATCGGCATCTGCTGCTGAAGCATGGGTTGCGTCGGTGGCTGAGTCTGCGGCATGACAGCCATTTGAGGCTGTGGAGCCGAAGGTGAGGGCCTCCCTAGATTCATCATCTGGTTCGGTGGAGGCGGTGGCAGCGGGGCCATGGTGCTCATGTTGTAAGGCATGCCCATCATTACACCCCCAGGCTGAGGGACAAACTGCTGGGGAGGAGCCTGGTAGATGTTGTACTGTGGCTGGGATGCAGGGGCTTGGTTCTGCATAGGTGCTTGTTGCACTAAGATTGTCTGGGGCTGCTGCTGAGCTGTTGTGGCAACGACTTGTGGCATTGGAACGAAAGCAGCAGCATTTGCAACGCTTGGTACCTGCGAAAGTTGGTCAGTTTTCTGCCTCTTATCTGAGCGTGTTTCAGATGAATTCTTCGCTTCTTCAGCAGCAAACTTCGAAAGTGCAGACTGCAGAATCTGCTGAGAGTTTGATGATGCTGCAATCTTGTCCGCAAGGATAGCAGCAGCTGTCTTCTGCTGCTCCTTTACTTGCCCATTGGAAAGCACCTTTGCTGATTTGGGCAGCGGAATGGTTGGCTCGTTCTTGAGTCTCCGCTGCATGTTGGAGGCTTCATGTACCATTGCTTCAGCTAGCTGTCATTGGGAAAAATTTATTTTAAAACATATGAATACAAGTGTTTACATCCTACAGAACACTAAGCATTTATCAATATTTCCATGGTTTGGAATGGTTGCAAAACATCACCTGTAACTGAGTGCGGACTTTCTCCAGTTCAGATTCCTGAGTAACATAAACAAATAAGATTCCATAGCTCCATCGACACAGTACAAGTATCAATGACAAGCTAATACATGTTCGAAAAGGCAAGATCCCAGTTGTTCTGACCTGTTCCTGCAATGCCTCCTTCAATTCAGACACAATAGCTGCTCTATTTGTCTCAACAACTTTTAGCTTTTCGATGCATTTTTTCATGTTATCCTCCTCATCCTTTAGTTCTGTGCAAAGAACCTCACGACGAGGATCTTCGGCTGCATACAGAGGACGCCTTAAGAATATCTGCTAAGGTAGCAAAAATGCAGGACTCTGACAAGACCGGCAACAAATATCACCTTTGGTACAGGCACTGTCGACGTCCTTCTCCATCTTTCCAACATGACGCATAGAAGTCTTGCATTTTTCCAGGTCAGCATCCTCATCTGCTTGTTCACTGAGAACAGTGTGCAATGCAGATACAATCCTCTCTGCAGTACCTCCAATTCCTAGTCTCTGATCAAAGATTTTGATAATATTTGAGAGAATTTCACAGGAAAGTACAAGGGTACAGAGAGTAGAAAATCTTACAAGTTTCACAGAACGCGTATCTCTTTTAACAATCCTTATTGCTGAACTGTGAGAGCGCTTTTTGGTCATATCTAAAACAGGAAGGGGAGCTGCCCCAAGCATCACATCCTTGATGCCCCCAGCACGTGAGCCAAAAACTCTCCTTTCTTGCCATATGTCAACCTAGCAGACATTTGTGCGTTATTCATACGTTTTTGCAGCTACACGACAATATTAACAGGATACACGTGTATTTTCAGAACAGATATGAAACAGCTGGGAACTCATAACATCGATATACAACACTCACCAGCCTAGATGCCACCTTCTTCCCACGGTCGTCACCATTCTCATTTACATCTTTAAGTGCCCCAGGGAGAACCTTCCAAAATTCTTCTACAAACTCTGTCCCGTTGCGCTTGCTGTTCTGTAAGATGTCATTAGCAAGATAAAGAAAAGGGACCTTCTGCTCCTTGCTAGAGCTGCGGAACTGCTTGTCCCAAGTCTGAACAATTTGCTCTGCATTCTTTCTATGGTAAATGCACCAATGCGACAGCGCTAGTGGCCACAAATGGCAAAAGTCAAGGCAACAACCGGATAGCAAATATATATGTTACAAAGAACTCAATCTATTTACACCAACTGAATAGGTTAAAAGATTGTAAGTCAAGACATAGTCCCCAGCGAGTCAATAATCTATCTGCTCATGGTGAAGGGGCAAATTCTCCCTACCTGCTATTCAAAGATACATCCTTTTGAACGAACCTGACAGAATTCGATAGACGCGAGATTAAGCACGGAAAATAGATGTAGAAAACGCGAGACTAAGCGCACAAGTTGCAAATTCACGCAAAACTTCCTAGAAGCACCGCAAACAGTCCAAAATACAAAGATTTAAACGGAGAAAAGCAGGGAAAGGATACTCTCGATGCATTGCTGCGTGTTGTTGAGCTTGGCGAGCTTGTCAGCGAGTATGTCCTCGCTGAACGCGCTGTTCATGGCCTCCCAAACAGCACGGAGAGCTCAAATCGTCGCGCGGATCTTGGGGGCGGGGGAGGAAGAGGGACCGACGAACCCTAGATAGAAGAGCTGCTAGGCGACCACGGCGGCGACGGCGGAGGCATCAGCCGCCGAAATTTTGAGGTGCGGATGGATCAGGGAGGCTAGGGTTTGGAGAGGTAAGAACTAAAGAAGAGGAGTGTAAGCGTGATTCAGATCGGCTGAAGCGTTTTCTTTGTGTGTTCCTTCTATTTTTTTCCCCCTTTATTAATTAGAATAGAGATACCTTTTAAAAAAAATAAAAAATCTATCATCATTTTAATCATCAAATATTATTAAAACATAAATATAGATAAGATCACAAGAATAAATTTGCAAAATAAATAAAGGGTTTAGGTCATCGAATAATAAAAGAACAATATCGCATCTCAAAACCCATTATATTGGGTTATTATTCATGCTCGCTCCCACTTTTTATAGAACCATATTTAGTAGTAGCACATCATCACGACTTGCCTCACTGACACTTTCTTTCTCCTTAAAAGATGACACGCGTTGCTTAGCTGGAGTGCTATAACACTGCATCACTTTCTTCCCCATATTCACCCCACATGTTTCCTAATATGGAAACTCACGTGTCAATGTCACACAGCTTATAGTTTATAACATATGATTGTCGTTAATTTCTAGATATCTTATCTCTAGGACTATATTGTTGAGCAATGGCTCATCTATTCTCTACTCAAATCCTAAATCCTCGTCTCTAGATTTTTTTTTTCTCTAGTCACCTATAGGTAATACATCAGATAAAACGTTGTACTCCGTTGTCACTAATGCAAAAGTAAGAAGTACAAGGCAAATTCTATTCTATAAATTTATTTTGAAAATATGTGGTTTCATAACTGGATGATAAGGTAATATAATTATAGTCCATGGAGAACACTCGTGAAAGTTAGGGTTGCTAAACAAGATATTATTCTACTATATTGGCATCTAATTTTCTTTTGTGTAAAGAACAAATGGCACACATTCAAGACATGCATGAAATTGCGCACTAAAGAAGTACTTACAAAAATGTTTTTTTCTTCATATAATGGATCTTTTTCAATATCCATATCAAGAAGTCTTAAGTTATGGTCCCCACGACCTCAATCAAGTATGCACACTCGATCCTTACGAGATAGTACTAAATAGAAAACATTAGACTAAAACTTTGACACAAGAAGACGTGGTTTATCACGTATGAAGCAGATGCCTAAATGTTGTGACTTAGTGGAGAACCACTAGCCATTAACTAGGTCGAGACATCCACAACGGTAAGAGTATAAAGGGTAGGTTCAAGGTGGTGGTGACAACACAGATGATGACATAAAAGGTGAAGGCATGTGTTGTTTTAATGAGGGTCAATACAACTAATGTGGCAAGAATTATGGTCGAGTGCTGAATTCACATACTTGAAATGGCCACTAAACCCCCATGTGTCAATAACTCAAATGATACTTCATCTTGATGGCAATTCTATAATATCATCAAGAGGCACTAGTGAAAACGAATATGGGATAAACACCTACTCCCTTTAGGTTTTTATATTCCCAAGACAAATCTATTCATATGGTTTTTATATTTCCAAACTCAACAACTTAAAACTATTATTGACTTATATTTTCAATGTTTGATCAAGCCTTTTCCAAAACAATTTCTTTTAGGAGGAACAAGAGTCTAAGAAGAACACACAGCGCATGCTGTGCTTGTAGTACTGTTGTATGGGGTACATACATCCTAAGGCTTTGTTTGGTTTGGGGGGAGATTGTTCTTTTGTGAATGTGATTACCTAAACAAGCCCTAAAGAGGATTAGTGTTAATACAAACACATATACGACACAAGTTGGGCACTTGTTTAAGAGCTTCAATGCCGGATGATCTGATCTGATCTAATGAAAAGCTCGAGCGTTTTTTCAGATCTACCATCCTTTTAGGCTTTGACCTAAAGTTTGTTTGCCCTTGTAGGCTTCCAGTGGCTCCGTAAGCCATAATCACATTGGCCATCATAAACTATTTCAGAAAGCTACCAATAATGCAATATTTCAATCTTGTTCCGATCAGTTATCCATCAGTTGAGATTTGAACGTATATATATAGTATATAGACGTACAATTCACACGATGACACGAAGCTGCCATCATGCCAAGATAATTTGCTATTGAAGGAACGCGATCAACCAGGGTCGCATCACTGATTCCAGACGAGATAAAAGAGACGGCATATTCAATCTCGAGGCTTTCATCACTCAGGTTGAATTATGTTAGCGAAACATCTGTTCGACTCCACAGAAGCAAGCAACAATGACATAGAGTTCTCCCTAATTGCCTCAAATCATAACGCTCCTACAAGCCCACACGTGCTGCTGAACGTGTGGAGCCTTCTTAACTCTCTAAGGGAAAGTTCAAATGCGAGAATATGACGAAAAGCGAGCCAGAACTCAGCACATGGTAACTAAAGCCGGAGCGAAGATCTTCACTTCTTCCTCTTCTTTGGGGGCTGGAGTGAGTCTTCGTCATCATCTTCCTCGTCGTCGTCCTCGTCCTGGTCGTCATCTTCCTCATCTACACCCTCGTCCTCGTCGCCATCCCCGTTGTCGTCGTCCTCATCATCATCTCCATTGTCATCACCGTCGTCGTCGTCGTCGTCGTCGCCGCCGCCATCCTCCTGGTCTTCTGGTTCTTCCTCATCTTCCTCACCGTTTTCTTCAGCATCACCTCTTTGCTTCTTCTTGTTCTCATTGGCCTTTGGGTTTTCATATCCCTCTCCTTCAGAGATGTCCTCTTCACCCTCCCCAAAGTCACCGTCCTCATCCCCGTTGTCATCACCATCATCTCCATCGCCAGCATCAACAGGTTCAAGCTCATCATCACTCTGTACAGTGATCAATATTCAGGTGTCAACATTCAGAACAAAGTTAAACAGTGGAGAAAAAGAAATTCATATAGCACAATTGCACAAACGATAATTTGGATTCATATCTTGAGTTCAAACTGTCACAACATGCTTGAATACACATATCAAATATACAGCAAGGTGTGGGAAGAAATGACAACATGGAAACCAAACCAGATTTACTGATGCAAGTAGGTTAGCATGACAGACTAGATATCTTATCTCAAGAAGCAACAGTATTAACTCATTACCCGATGTGCAACTATGCTGTCCAAGACATTCTGCTATAGCCTTCTTGGCACAAAAGAACTGAATGCTTAGCTAGGTTTTCATCCCTTGGGAGAAACTCGATAGATACATTTTCCAGTTTTACAGGGTGGGTTGTACATGCTAAACTGCTAAGCCTGGTAACTAAGGAGGCTGGAAATATCAAGGATGACTGTACTACACACTGCACTCTTTTAAGTTTTTTGCTAAATAAAAGGTTCTGTTTTGTGCCGATGAGAGGAAATAAGGATAGTTTGTTGCAGAAGAACTTGCATGGTACGGTCAACAACCAGCATGTGGAGATACAGTATCATCCACCAGTCGACACGGTAGCTTACTAGATCTAAGGAAGCAAGGACTTGGATCTACTGCAACTGTTCGTGCACCGGTTCTAGAGGGAAAGCTCAAGAGTACACACAGCTACCAGGGGCCACCGGCCACATGGCTGTGTAGATGAGGACAAGAACTGAGTATGACAATCTGGCCCCACTGGACACTCACAAAAGGCCTGGACAATTGTTTTTTTTTAAATTGGCCTGGACAATTGTTGGAGGAAAGGACCTCGTCGAAATAACTATGGACCCCGCTGAAAATTACCTGTGGACCAACTTGTCAGTCGCAGGCTCGCAGCTCGCAGCCAAGTACAAACGGCAAACATGGCAGACAGGCCTGGCGTTTAAGAAAAGTCTTTTCTTGAAAGAACTACTACTACTACAAAACTGTGTGCAGAAAAAACTAGATGCATATTAATTTCTCTGATATATTAACATATATAGAGAGAGATCTACAGTAACCAGATCACTGTGCAGTGTCTAAATCATCTTGCTTAGTACTGTACTATATTAAGCCACTGAAACGGGACAGCAAGACTCTCGCCGTTTTCTAGACGGAAAGGAAAAAAAAAAAATCCCACGAGTTGTTGACGAGGGGGAAAAAAATATCTGGAGATCGAAGAGGAATCGTTCGGTGTCATGGGAAGCGAATATTCGGGGGCGCGGTGCGGGGGTAGGCACGTAATTAGCAAGCAACAAGAGGGCGCTTTCCGTTTCGTTCGTATCCTGTAGCCCTGTGGGCCCCCACTCACCACCCCTCCCACGGAACTCAAACCCCAGAAAAAACCACAGCCTAAACCCAACCCGACAAATCCGCATCCGAAAAGTCCAAACCAAAGCTTCCTCACCAAATAAAAAAAAAAGAAAAGAAAAGTCCAAACGAAAGAACAATATCCCACCCACTCAACGGCCCAAAGCAAGCAAGCAGGCCTTGCAGGGCACCCAGTAGGATATTTCCCCCCTCTAAATGAAAAAAAAAAACAAATTAAAAGTGCAAGCTAATCGAGGAGAGATATTATTATAATAAAAACTATTATATTTATAAAAAAAAAGAATCACAAGCGACTAGAACAACGAGACGATAACAGGGACATGGCGGTGATTTTTACGGACGTTACCTCGGTGGTGGCGGCGAGCAGCACCTTCTCCATGACGGCAGCGTCGCCGGCGCAGGCGTGTACGGCGGCGGCGGCGGCGGCGGATTGCAGCTGCAGAGGCGCGGGCGTCACGGT
>JAKNSH010327706.1:0-11562 GCA_027790015.1 Cymbopogon flexuosus
CGCCCTCCCCCCCCCCCCCCCCCCCCCCCCGCTCGGTCGCGGCGACACCGAGAGTCAGAGTGGGTGGGGAGGGAGGGGAGCCATCGCTAGCCGAGGACGCCACCAAGACCATGCGTCGGGGAGGGGTAGGGGAGGGAGAGGAGCCGTCACCACAAGGGCAGGTGGGGGGAGCTGCCGCCGACAATGGAGGCCGCCTTAGTCGCCTAATAATGACACTTTCAAGGGCAGGTGCAAATATTAACCTCACAACTATGAAAACAGGAGTAAATGATTGATTTTATTTAGAAAAGTGAATATACCAGTATCCCCCATTTTTGCGTGTACTAATGCTTACTCCTTCCGGCCCAGAATATCTGTCGCTTGCGCTTCCTGAGAAAACAACTTTGATAAAATATATATTAAAAACTATTAGACTTTATGATACATAATTTATATTATTGTAAAGATCATTGAATTTAGCTTTTAAACAAATTTATCAGAGATATAATTATTGTATATATTATAAAAAATCGAGTCAAATTTATATCTCAACCGTCAACACTGCCAATCGATCAATTTAACCCCCTCTTTTTTTTCCTTTCACCTTTTGTCATGTACAGTACGTGCACCTCTTTGTCCCTGTATGTGTGCGGATGCTCTGTGACGCCCGAGGCCCCCCCTCACATGGAGTTGCCCTTTTTCACGCATCTTCTGGTGCATGCATGCAGCCAGTGCAGTGTGCAGTGAATTGCAGCGCGCAGGAACAGTGATGCACGTACGCATATGCATATCAAAAGTGGAAATAACCAAAATGATTGCAGGGAGCCAGGGACACCAAATTGGGGGGCTCTAGGAGTCTAGGATTGTACTCCTATAATGTACAGTATAATCCTATGTACATACGGACATACGGGGTATGTACTGCATACTCCTACACATGCGCGTGTAGAGAGAAGAGACCACAGCGACTGGGCATGGGCCACACAGCTAGGTGCTATGCGTCTATGCGTGGAATGAAGGCTGTTAAGATTGGAATTCTAGGTAGGATTGTTCTTGGCTTAGGCATTGTTCTGTTTCCTTCTAAATTCCAAATTTTCTCACTTTCTCTTCATCACATCAATCTTTGGTTATATGTATGGAGTATTAAATGTAGATAAAAAAAATAACTGCTTACATAGTTTGTCTCTAATTTGCGAGACGAATCTTTTGAGTCTAATTAATTCATAATTAGATACTAATTGTCACATGCAAATGAAAGTGCTATAGTAGCACAAGTTACGAAAATTTGCAAAGAGAACAAGGCCTTATTACTATACCATGATCGTTCGATAGATTTCTGCGCGTGATAAAGGATATTGTTTTATTACGAGAGAAAACATTGTACCGTTAGTGTTGTTGATAAGCCGAGCTAATAAGTTTATATAAAACTTAAAAGGAATTAAATACTACACTAGGATAAAGTAGTTAATGTATTTGATTGTATTATTAGAAGTTTAGTGTTCACGGTTTAGGATGGGTGATTGGTCGTCCAACGTTTATCATCAAATCTCATATCTACATATACATCGATTAAGTGATAAAAGAAAACTATGATTCAAGTTGCACCGTATTCCACCTTCCCAAAAATAAATAACGTTTTCGCTTCCCGAGAAACAAATGACGGTAATTATATATTAAAAACTACTAATATTTATAATACATAATTCATTTGATTAGAAAGATCTTTGAATCTAGTTATTTTAAAAAATTTATATAGAGATATGAATATTCTATGTATTTTACAAATCAAGTCAAAATTATGACACGAAAAATTGCGGCACGAAAACTTAAAACGTCATTTCTTCTGGAACGGAGAGAGTATATACAGTACGAGGCTCAAGCTCAACCTATACCTAGGCCTTGTTTAGATCAGAGAATTGGGACTAGAATTACTATATCAGAATTCCTGTAGCATTTCGTTTGTATTTGGTAAAAGTTATCCAAACTTTGACTAACTAGACTCAAAATGTTCGTCTCGCAAAGCATAACAAAACTGTACAATTAGATTTTGATTTCATCTATATTTAGTACTCTATGCATACGCCGACATTTTGATGTGATGGGGAATCTTCTTTTTGCATAGGCCTTGTTTAGTTCCCAAAAAGTTTCCCTAAATTCACTATGCAAAAAGAAGATTCTCTATCACATCAAAATGTCGGCACATGCATGGAATGCTAAATGTAGATGAAATTAAAAACTAATTGCACAGTTTTGTTGTACTTTACGAGACGAACATTTTGAGCCTAATTAATCAATGTTTGGACAATTTTTACCAAATACAAACAAAATTGCTACAGTGCCGAAACAGTGCTTTCCCAAAGTTTGGCATTCCAAACTTTGGGAACTAAACAAGGCCATAGTGGAATTTGGGGAGAAATTGAGGAACTAAACAAGGCCCTAGTGTCCCTGTGCCCCCCACTTTTGAATTAACTTTGGAGTCAGAAGATAACAGGGAGAGACAGGAGTAAATCAAAAGACGAGGCAGCAGATAACATTTCGGCCTTGTTTAGATAGGAGTTAGAATTCAAAATGTTTGAATTCTAACTTCTATAGTATTTTCGTTTGTATTTGATAAATATTGTCTAATTATAAACTAACTAGACTTAAAAGATTCATCTCGTAATTTAGAATCAAACTGTGCAATTAGTTACTTTTTATACCTACATTTACTGCTTTATGTATGTGTCTCTAGATTGATGTGACGGTGATGTAATGGAGAAAGGGTGGAATTTTTTGCAATCTAAACAAGGCCTTCGTCCCCGAGCTCGTCCGAAGCCGTAGTGTAGGGACAGGCGAGGAGCCCCATCCTACGCTGTCCAAGCCGGACAGACAGCCCCTAGCTACTTCTCAGTTCTCAGTAAGGCCTAGTTTAGTTTCTATAATTGGAATCCAGATTCATTATGTAAAAAAAAGATTTCTCATCATATTAAAATATCGGCACATACATGGAGTACTAAATGTAGATGAAATTTAAAACTAATTATACAGCTTGGTTGTATTTTGCAAGACGAACGTTTTAAGCCTAATTAATCAATATTTGTATAATGTTTATCAAATACAGTAGCGCTACATTGCAAATTCTAAATTTTACACATCCCAAATTGAGAAACTAAACAATGCCTAAATGGTACTACACCTAAACTCCTGCATTTCCGGCTCGCACATCACGAAATGTTGGATTGTAACGTTTTCTTCGTTGTTTCCACAGTAGGAACTACGAAGTACTCCCTCTATCCTTTTTATAAGCCGTTTGAAAAGCATGTCCTTCTTACAAACACGGATCCCGAACGACATATATTAAGAGACGGAAGAAGTAACAGATGGTAGAATAAACTGACTGACAAGAAATTCAAGAAAAGAAAAAAAAAACTAGAAATTGGATGCCCTGTCATGTGGAATCTAGTAGATGTAAAAAAAAAATACTAAAAACTACGCTTAGAAAAAACCCATGTTTTAAATCGCATGCTAAATAATTTCGCGGCGGAGCTTTCTGGAAGCTATGCGCCGCTATGGCACCGCTATAGCGGCAGCTATTTAATGCAGCGCCATATAACTTGCCACGCTATAGCGCCGCTATAGCACGCTATTTTAATACCCTCTGAAAAAATAGCAAAACAGTTCAGAATTCATATAAGTTCATAGGTTGATAAATGATATCTGATAAGTCATAATATGATGATAATAATAAGTTCATAACTCATCCATAATCCACGGAAAAACCAAAATAGCAAAATCACATGGACACAATACTTGACAATTGACATAGTTTCTAAAAGACATATCAATAGCGGCAATTTAGCGCGCTATGGCGCTATAGCGCCAATAGCGCCGATAGCGTGAAAATGAGCAATAACTTCGCGGCATGTCCGTTCTCGCGCTACAGCGTCGTTATAGCACGAAAATAGGGCGCTATTTAAATCCATAGGAAAAACACAAGAATTTGACGAGAGCCACTGACACAGAGAAAACTTTCCATGAGGTTCGATGCAGTAATAGAATTCCTCTAAAAATTTTATGAAACAAACCATTCTAATTTCTATAGGAAATTAATAGGCTTTGTAACATCGCAAATAAAGGGAGTTCTTCCGTAGAAATCCTCTAGTATTCCTCTTTGTTTTTCTTTTTTTTTCTTCCGATGGGTCTTTGTGGTTAGTATTGTGATTTTTGCTGCCTGCTAGTTCGTGTGCTCAACTAGTACGGTTAGTGTTCATATACTTGCCTGAATTTTTTTTAAAAGGTCACATGGGCCTTGGTACAATAAACATCCTTCACCATAAGATCATTTTTGCAGCAAAATTACATTACAAGATTCCTATTGCATAGCTTCTGAAAAAGCATCGATCCAGTCATCGCACATCACGAAATGTTGGATCGTACAGTAACATTTTCTTTGGTCGATCCTATCAATTTGCCATGTCCGTAGCAAAACGCCCTCCCTTCGTTGTTTCGTCGTGTTGTCATGCCCTGTGTCAAGTTTGGCCCAAAAGGTTCTAGCGAAAGGGGATCCTGCAATGATATGGTCTGCAGTTTCGTCGTGTTGTCCACAAACCTGACACAGGGCTGTGTCAACGATGATATGCTTACGGCAGAAAGCCACGAGCCATTCGCCCCCAAATCTCAGTGTAGACGGGCGAATAAGGGCGAACCCGAGGCGTAAGTCATTGCCGGCGACGATTCCGGCGGTCCCGTCCCTCTCCGACCACCGGTTCGGCGTCGGAGAGGGAGGCGGACCACGGAATCGACGCGCGGCTGTACATAGGGTAGTTTTTAGGTCTAGGTTGTGCTCGTCGGCGGTGCTCGCCGATGGAGCTAGGGTTTGCTTGCCGCCGGTCAACGGTGAACCTTGGTTTTCCGGAGGTGGCGGTCATCGGAGGCCACTTCGCGGACGAATAAGGAGCTCCTTTTTGGGCGGCGACGGCGGCGGCGCGGACGTGGTTGACGCCAGGTATGTGAGCTCTTCTAGGTTTCCTGGCGGCGCAAGCTTGGTGGAGGTGGCGGCGCTGCCTTGGTGGAATAAGGTCCTCCTGGTCTTCGTCCACCTCGCTGTTGCTTGCTTCGGTGATGGCGGGAGGCCTGTGAGGTGGTGTAGGAGTCAGCGCCGGCTGCCGGTTCGTCGTCGCGGTGGACCGGCGGTGTTCGTGGCGCTTTTTGTGTCAAGGCTACAGTGGCGGCTGAGAGTGTTGAGGCATGATGGAGTGCGGATCGAGCTCGATTTTCCGACGGCACGGGTCGACGGCGAGCTCTGGTCCAGGATTGGAGGTGCTCGGCGTGTATCCCCGGCCGACGTTCCTTCCACAGCGACTCAATCCCGGCGTCCGCGTCGGGTGGCTCCTGCAGCTATTCAAAGCTTTCGCGCGATAGGGCTCCCCCAGTTCTTGGGTGGCGTCTTCTTCGACGACGGCGGTGGGCGACGGACTGACGGCGGCGAGCGACGGACGACTCTGGCGAGTTTGGGAAGCACAAGGTTCAGGGGTCTTAGTGTAATATCTTTTTTACTTAGGGGCCTTTGTGCAAGATGGCTGGGACAGCTGGTCCTTCTGTATTCTTCTAGCGTTTGCTTGTACCTGTACCAGTTTGTACTTGTTTTCCTTACTGTTTAATACATGTATGCTTTCAAAAAAAAAACGATGATATGCTTGGTCATCAAGGGCTTGATTGGTTGGGCTCCAAAACTTGCCATGCCAAAGTTAGAGCAAGCCAAAATAAAGACATGTCAATTTTAATTGCCAAAACCTTTGGTAATAAGAAAGTTATTTGTGAGTGCCGAAGTTTTGGTTGGCCAGATGTTAGCTTAAAATCAAATGACTGTCTAACTTTTGGTAGTGCCCTAGTTTTGGTTTGTCAAATTTTAGAGCCCAACCAATCAGTCCGGCACTGAATTCTGCGCAACATTAGCTCTAAATTGTAGCCTGGATCTGAATTTTGACGGCTATGATGCTGACACAGGCTTCATTATGTTCTTACATGTGCCGTATATAATAGAATGAATTTATTGTCACGGACTCACGGTAGGTCAGATGATTTCTTTCACTACAAAAGTACGCCACTCACACTTGAAGTGTAGCCTGTAGTTCGGGTTTGAGGGGGCTTGTGCGAGGCACGACAGCACGACACGGGTCGTCCGGTTTCATCATGATCGCCGTGCCGCCGATGGCCGATGCGGCTGATGGGTGGGCGATCGATGGAACGGGAATTGGAGCACGGAGGATGCATGGATCTCTCGCTGTCGTCGCTCGCCACGCCGGGGACCCGACTCGACTCGAGTCGACTCGACGTGACTAACCACCACCCAGTCTCTTTCATCAGAAAAAATAAAAAACACCCGGCCAGTCCCCACCGTTACGCACACACCAACACACTCTCCGTACCTAATAACGGGCCGGATTAGTTGCAGCAGTACCATCCATAAGCGCAAGCTGTGCAGCCTGATTGATCGATTCCAAGAATATGCTCGATCGTGCAATCAATCGATCTACAAATGTGTAGGACTACCGAGTACAGTACGTAACCTGGGGTTCAGCTGTTGGGTTTCGAAAATACTCTTTGTTGTAGAGCAAAAAGGGTTTACGGTAACTCAACGGGCACTTCCCACTACTGCAGGATGATGATGTGAACTGCGGTTGAGGATTGAGACTTGAGAGAGGAAGCTTCACCGGACCGTGAGAGTTTCACCAATCACTGTGGGCGATGTGGGCAGCTGTTGTGTTGTGTGTAGAGGAGCGCGCGTGGATGTGCAGGAATCCTGTGCTCTTTTCGTCCGGAGTGGTGTGCGGTGTCGAGTGGCCATTGACCGCTAATGCGCGGCCATCCCCGCCGGAATAATTAAAGCCCGAGACTTGGCACAACAACAACACATCGGTTGCTTTGCTTTGTTCATACTTTGCTCATACGAGGTGTTGTGTTGTGGCCCAAGCCTAAGTTAAAGTTAAATATGGTGAGAAACCTTTTTCTTTTTAGGAGGAGGAGAAGCATGCATATGTCACCAGCAGTCAAAACTAGCTGCTTGCTCCATGTTCCTAATCTTGTTGCATGCAACAAACCTGATAACTGAAATGAAACTATATATACAGACTCTATGATGTTGAACAAGGGAAACGGATTCGAACCATTAATGTTACCTATCAAGAGCAATGCAAATTTTCTCAATTTTCAAAGGAAAAAAAAAAGTTTCTCACGATACATGTGCATGTGACAGAAAAGGCGTGTGAGAGTTGTGACCTAACTTGTACATATGTAGAGCTAGTTCTCTTCGGACAGAATTTCAGAAGCGTGGTTGGGCATTCACTCTCTGATGCCAACAGAAGGCTTGTGCCAGATGCCGGCGCACCTTCTTGGCAACAATAGGTTTTCAATTCAATAGAGTTTGTAGAGCTAGTTTTCTTTAGACAGAATTTTGGGAGCGTGTTTGGGCATTCACTCTCTGATGCCAACAGAAGGCGTGTTTGGGCATTCACTCTCTGATGCCATGTGCCCGATGCCGGCGCACCGTCTTGGCAACGGTGGGTTTTCAATTCACTAGAGTTTTACGCATTTGCAAGATGCGATTTTCATTCTAACACGTATGGTTCATTTCTTACCATATGTTGTGATCGATTTTCTAGTGCCATTGATCGAGGCTCAACACTGGAGTTGATTTTAAAAGTTCCAAAGAAACAAAAACAGAACCACGCAACAAGCAATCACCACCAGCTCCACGCTATGCCATGCGAGCCTGCTCTATGGCTAGTGCCGTAGAGGATCCCAGCTTGAAATGATAGTCCCTTTCGAACTAATCTAAGCTTGGTACGGCTCTCGATGTACTTGCGTTGCCAGCCAATGACAACAACGCGACTAAACGACCCACCCATCTCAAGAATCGTGACACCAATCGTTAACGAATGGTTTAGCAAGTCACGTGGGCGCCCAATCACAGAGCGCCACGCGCTGTTCCATCCGCACCGAATCCATGGGCGCGTGCCCTGCTAGACAACAAATCAATCCCCAATCGTCCAATCACAACCTCCTAGGCTAGGCTACCTGTAAATTTTTGCCGCTCTGGCTGCTGTCTCGCTAATCAAGCACACGCCCATGTGGCCGCGTGAGTGCGTACGTACAGAGCAAGGCTAATAGTGCAATCAGTTTACTACAGCTTAGTGGCTGTAATATCATTGCAGCCTTTTCTTCACTCACCCGTATAGTAATACTAAGCTATTCATAATTAATATATGATACACTTATCTCTCTCATAGAGTTTCTAGGTTCATGTGTTCCAAGTCAGCCGTAAACTTATAGCCCAGTTCTTCTCTATCTTCTATTTCCTCTTCTGCACGTCAGTATTTAGCCGGCTTGCGACATGTTATTATACTTGCTCGCTAACCATGGCCGCCTCCCTCATTTCTCCTTCCGTGCGTCGCAATTTCTCTACGTAGGCCTTGTTTAGATGGCAAATTTCTAGTCTAAAAAGCACTGTAGCACTTTCGTTTGTATTTGACAAATATTGTCAACCATTGTCTAACTAGGCTTTAAAAATTCGTCACGTGATTTACAACTAATCTGTGCAATTAGTTATTTATTTTATTAACATTTAATGTTCCATACATACGACATAATATTTGATGTGATGGAGAGAGAGTCAAATTTCTAGCTTTCTAAGGCATCTAAACAAGGCCGTATTCTTGTTGGAATTTGAACGATGCGGCCCAATGGGCACACTTGACCACATCCACAGGCCCATAGGATTTTTGTGCCAGTAGTACCTGCAACTGGACTACTGGAGCCTACCGATGCCACTTCGGGACCACACATTCATCAACAACTCATTTCTGATTTTCAGAGTTGTTTTATAAGTACGGCATGGGCAGTTGAGCTACGAATATTGGTGTGCAAAGCTGCAATATATCTTAGTATAATTTATGGTTTTTATTGACCAATGACAGGCCCAACCACCCAATGGGTCCTCTTGTGAGCGTGACCTCCAGCTCCAACCAAGTGCCATTACAGTACAGCTTTGGAACCTTTTCGTCGTCTCCTTTGGGTAATACTCCTAGATCCAAGAGCAGCGAGGTTGCTCTTTGGGGTAATTGAAGGGATGCCACGAAATAAACTAATCCTGGCCTTTTCTATGCTCTGCCTCCATCACATGACCTCACAAAAGCGACCAAATTGACATCTTGGGACGCATGTTATCTTAAGCTCCGTTCCGTTGCCATTGCCATGAACAACAAAGCGCACCAAACGCTGACAAGAGCAAGCCAAGGAAGAAAGAAAGATTCCCAAACATGAATACTGTTCCGTTTGCTGAAAAAACAAAAGAGCCAACTTTTTTTCCCACAGTTTTTTTTTCTTCTTCTTCTTCGACAAAAGTGAGTGGTTTTCTACTAGCTCCTTTTCCGCGAGCGAGAAGAAACAAAGCCAGCAATATTGTGCTCGATCGGCCGGCGTGGTGGTGGTTGGCTCATCGGCATCGGCGACGTACAGTTGATGCGGTTGGAAGGGAGCGCGCCCTGCCTGCCCTGGTTCAAAGCATGGCGGTGGCGTAGCGTGCCGTATGATCGAGCTTGTCTCCTCTTCTCGACCTTGAGGAAAAGAGAGGAGGGCATGGCGCAAGCAAAGCATCTGATGCCGGTTATGGGAGAGAGAGAGAGAGAGGGAAAAAAACGAGATGTGTACGCATGTGTCGATGATGTGATACGTCATTATTGGTTCGTCCACTGAACTGGTGATAGTAGTTGAGCCGTGAAGATGTTTTAGCTTGGCCGTAGGTTTGTTTACTCGAGGAAAAATGGCAGAAGAATCTTTTGACCGACTGATTTTTTTTAGCATCAGTGCCTTAACTGTTACAACGAGATAAGCCAGACATGTCTGCCTGCCGACAGATTAACACAACTCCTAGCTAAGCAATGAGCATCAACATTGGAGTTTCTTCCTTCATGGACAAACTCAACTCTTATGAAGCCGTTCTTTCTACTGTTTATCTCCTGAACAATGGGTCTGTGCATCCCTAAACTTTGTTCATAGATAGTTCTCACTGCATGCATTGGTGCAGTCACTTGCCAGCCATATCTGGCCCGCTTATATAGATAGTAAATAGGCCCTTTAGCCCACAGCGATCGAGGTCTCTACCTAAAAAGGCCATGTGGCGCCCCGGCCTCTCGAGTGCTCAGGGCCTCTAAGCATGCCGGCCCACGCACAGTAAGCCTATGAAAGTTGCCCACCAACACAAATGGCCTCAAGCCCACCAACACAAATGGCATGTGGGAGCCCAGTTACCCGAGCGCCCCGCGGGCCGGGCTTCTTTACCTGGCCAGTCCACCACCGCTGCTGGGCCGTTCTATACTTCACCAGAGCCCCTGTGAAATCGTCGTTTCCCTGCGGATCCTGTGAAACCGCGTGGTCGTGGCCGCGGTGGACGGCACGGGGCACGGCATCTCCGTTCTCGCCTCCCTACTCCCACGGTCCAGCCAGCGGCGGCGCACCGCCCGGGCTGGACTCCACGCCGAGCGTCTCCAGTCCCAGACACGCGAGCCTTTTGCCAATCAGCCGTCCCTGTCTTTCGCTTCAGGTCCCAGAACGCGAGGACGACCGGACACCGAGCAGGTACAACACGAAGGGGCACTGCAGGCGCTGCCTGCTCCGGCGCCGCTGCCGTAGTTCTGACATTCTTTCTTGGCTGGCTCCGATTCACCGCCGCAACATGTTGTTGTTGACTGTTGAGACACTCATTGGCAGCAACAGCAAGGGATTCCTGACTGCTCCATGTGAATATTGATCATCATGGGTTTGGTGCCTCTGCATCCTGAAGTCTGAAGATACACGTATCTGATCACCTGATCCCACGAGGCCGGCCCCCCGGGGCATGGCCGCAGGGGCGCCCTTTTCACCAACGTCCAGTCCATCTCAGGCGCGCCTTTCCTTCGTCGATCTCGAATCTTAACGGACCATGCATCGGCGCAGTTTGTTGCCTCGGCGTAAATTAAATTAACCAGCTGTTAGCATGAAAGTTCAGGCATCTTCCAGTTGATGCAACGCGCGAAGATTTGCGCGTGCAAGCTTGTAAGGAAACCACTGCTTGTGCTTGCTAATACTGGGAGACCACCGTTAACTGTTCCCCTTTGCTTCACGATGTGGTCAGCAGTGCGTTCAGCTTATATCCTTTGGCGATTCATGATGATAGCTCTCAAAGGCCAAGTATGAATGGATGGATGGATGGACACAATGCAAAGCCTACTGAACTCTGAACATGCATGCCAAACTCGGCATCCGGCCGGTGGCCTCAAAACTGGCATGTTCCGGCCGGCGCTCTCGATGCCGCGTTCTGCACGCCCTCGCGCACCAACACCTTTCTCCGGCCGGCTACCAAACTAGGCATCCGATGAGGAAGACCATGATGGGCTCATGGCAAATAGCCAAATACTACGTGCTAGACCGTCGACAGTGCCCCGAAATCACAGCGCCCGGCAATGATTAGGCAAAGAAAACAGAGAGGCAAACAAAGAAAGAGAGGGCTCTTTGCGAGCGTGATTCGATGCGTGAAAGCCATCGCGATCGTGGTAAACCGCCATCATG
>JAKNSH010327772.1:0-22352 GCA_027790015.1 Cymbopogon flexuosus
CGCGGGTCCCATAGAAAATAATTGAATAAAGAGGATTTTGCCATTTTTAAAATAAATTTATATCTTGAAAACCGTGCAGAATTTGGAGATGGTCTAAAAATGAAAAGTGCTTATTTTTGAGAGAGGAACATTTCATCTTTAGACACCAAAATCCAGTTCGGCCTAGAAATTGAAGTTTTTGTTCAAATTTGCTTCAAATCCGAAAATACCCTAAAAAGGAGTTTTAGAAACTGTTTTTGGGGTTTTTGAACATTTTCTGAGCCTTTTCACAAAATGGTTTTTAAACAAAGTTTGTTCCTCATAAAATTTAGAAGACTTTTTATTAAAGGCACTCAGCCATGCAAGATCGTTTTGAAACACTTTTGAAACGTTCAAAGTAATGGACTCTATAAGTAATTTTTGGTCAAATTTTCAATAAATCATTTTTAGCAAAAGTGTTCAATATAAACCTGCCATCATTTTACATCCTAAACAAGATTCAATCATTGCATAGGAACAATAGCACACACAAGTACAAGTTCAAGCATAAATTTACTCTATGGCACATAATTTAATTAGAGAAAGCATGTAATTCATTATTTATCTAAATGACTATGCAAATGACATGTTTATGCATAATATGATGCTAATGATGCAAGCTTAACACCGAGGTGTTACACGATGGCTCCTACGCGTTACGTGCCCACCTAGCGCCTCCACCTGGTGGAGATGCCATGCACAGCTCCAGATATAAGAGATAGACAATCTGCGGAAGTGTGTGTGCCAATGCGAACGGGCAGGTCGAGCGATTAAAAATGCAACACGTGGAGGAATGATATAAAGTCTGGTTACGAAGTTGGAACAGATAAAATGAATAGTCAATTTTTTGAACTACATAATTTAATTGATTTTAAATCCGTTGCAACGCAGTTGCAGGTCCATGCTTTCCGTGGCAACGCGCGGACATTTTTTATAGTAAAATATAAGGTCTGCTTGGATCTCTAGAATTCTATAATTACTTATTCAGTTATTCATACATAAAATCTATATATAAAATACATGGAATTAGAAATGGGGCAGATTTTGGATTATTGGCACCTCGCATGAGAGTAAAACTCCACTGACAAATCTGTACCTGTCCCACGTCGTTGTTATATTTTGGCTGGAGATATTTTCAAGGACAAGTAAAAGGCGCTTTCCACACTCGCCGAATCCGCCATCATCGCAACTCGCGACGACCCATCCATACGTTCATCCATCACACTCTCCCGGCGTCCCGATCACCCGACCCCCGGAGCGACCGAGGCCTCGCTCACCGACATGTGGGCCCTCAACAACGCCAAGGCCGGCGGGCCCTGCCTCACGCCGCGGCACCCCGCGCCGCCCTCCCTCGCCTCGCCGTCGACGGCGGCGGCTGGGCGGAGGTTCTGGAGGCGCAGCCCCGCGTGGGCGCCCCTGGTGGCGGTGCGCTCGTCCGGGGGCACGAGGAAGGACGGCCCCGGCGCCGGCGGTGGCGAGGCCAGCGGCGGCGAGGAAGCCGATAGCAAGGCGTCGTCTTCTGGTTAGGCCCTCCTCGCGTGTATCTGATGCCTTCGAATAGCTGGGCTATAGGATGTTTGGGCGATTCGCATCGCATGTGCAGTATCCCAGGACGCAGCCTTTTCCTGGATCCGGTTTGTTACCTGTTGATGGGACGCGATACTCAGATGTTGATCTTGCTCCGCACTTAGTTGATAGGATTTTGTTGATTGTGAATTGTGATATACTGCTTTTTTGCATTTTGTTAATTTTGTATACAAACTACATTAGGCTTATATGACTTAAGTATATGCAAAAAACATGTGATCAATCCAGCGTGATGACCATATTAGAAGTGCTTTGGTGTTTTGGTGGACCCTTCCACAAAACTACACTGAAGATCATCAACTAAACGGCCTTGGTTCTGCTCAATTGATGGTTTTTGTTCATGCAGGGCAAGATGATGCATCTACCCCAACAGGGGATACCTCTGCTGGGTTGAACCAACCCCATGAGGAGACAAAAACAAGCAAGCCGATTAATGTTTCTAGCAGCAACTACTGGCGAGATGTCAGGGCAAACCTTGTGCGCCGGGAACAGGTGAGTCTGGTCTGTTCTTAGTTACAATCTGTAGTGGTTGGTAGATTTTCCCTATGTTTGAAATGGATGTCAAGAGATGCAAATGTATTTTGTTCATGGAAACATTTATGATTTCACTTGTTCCTATCTGCCTAAAAACTGGTAACAACATGCTGTTCTGAGTATTGCTAGTTCCACCCATTGTATTATTACTCCTACTTGGGTTCATGACTACTGTGCTACTATATGGTCCGTGCTCCATTTATGCTATAAGTGCATAATATCATTTTGTTTTGATATAACTTAAAGTTTCAACAGCTTATTTGCTTTTCATGTAGCAGAAACGGTAGTTGGTCGCGGCTAGCATTTTTGTGTAAGCTTAAGCTCTACAGCCCCCATGCTATCCGAGGCCTGTCTCAGACTGACAATATAAATGGTTGTGCAATTCTTTCTTTTTCTTCTTAATGCAAAATGCAAGTTTCTTTTGAAAAAAAAATTCGGCAGGATTCTCAATTATGCGCCATAGAATGGCGATCAAATCAAACATTCTGAATAATCTCTGCGGGGAAAATGGAATACTAACAGTGGATTTTCCATTCTTGAAAATTTTGCTGCTATATCAATATATCAAGGGTGCATCGCATAAGCCATTGTTTTGCATCTCATTACATTTATTTGTATGTTGTTTTCAGTTTGCTTCCATTGTTTAATAAAAAAATTGTAGTTGTAGCGAATTTCCATTCTTTGCAGCAAGGCAATTTCCATTCCTTGACCCGTTTTCATATCTGCTTGTGTCTCTGAATCAGGAGCTATTAGTGGATCCAAGTACTCCCACAGAGTCAAAGGCATCTTCAGGAGATCCATTACAGCTCCCTCAAAAGTGGGCTCATGCTATTACAATGCCAGAGGCAGGATGTGTCTTGGTTGCTACTGAGGCACTTGATGATGATAGCATCTTTGAAAGAACGGTCATCTTCATCCTTAGACTTGGTTCAAAGGGTACATTTGATGGCCCGTTCGGAGTTATCCTGAATCGTCCACTTTACACAAAGATCAAGCACGTGAATCCAACATTCCAAGACCAGGCAACCCCTTTCGGTGATTCCCCCCTCTTCTTCGGAGGCCCTGTCGACATGAGCATGTTCCTGGTGAGGACCGACGACAGCTCGCGTCTCAAGGGGTTTGAAGAAGTCGTACCAGGCATCTGCTACGGCTTCCGGACCGACCTTGAAAAGGCCGCTGTTCTGATGAAAAGCGGTGCGATCAAGACCCAGGACCTGAGGTTCTACGTCGGGCACTCTGCCTGGGACTATGAGCAGCTGTTGGGTGAGATCAGGGCGGGGTACTGGGCTGTTGCGTCTTGCAGCACGGAGCTGATCAGCGATGCCTTGACGGGCGATCCTTCTTGCCTCTGGACCGAGATACTGCAGCTGATGGGAGGCCACTACTCTGAGCTCAGCGAGAAACCGAAGCAGGACAGCTCATAGGTATTTGCTCATTTGAGATGTAATAATTTGTTGTGGTCAGGTCAGGTCTGTACATAATTGGAATAGGGTTGACTTGCTTGTCGGCCCTAGCTTCATGTAGCAACTGTTATGCGTTGATTATACTGAAATAGGCTTTATATATAATGGCTGCCTGCCTATGGATTTCAGCAATTGGCCAATGTGAAGATAGAGCTTCTGATGAATGACACATCATAAGGGTTTCTGTATTGAACTATGCAAAGTGCATTCGCTGCATTTCATAATACTTGTGCATCAAGGCCGTGTATTAGTACACGTATTATCTCTATGTAATTTGTCCCCTGGCTTTATCGACTGGCGTCAACATATTATGGGCTGTTCGGCTGATGGTTTTTACGGTTGTTAAGCTAGCTGGTTATTTTGTTATGAGGAAAAAAAAAAAGGTACTCGGGCTGATAAGCTGAGCTAATAAGTTGAAGCGAACAGAGATTCTTTTGGAGAATCCCATTTTGACAGCTAACGTGTTGTATCATGTAGCCAATTTCTCACTAAACTTGTCATTGCTAATTTCTCACTAAACTGGTCATTGCTCATTAGGTACTTTGCATTAAGGGTTGAATTGAACGGAATATAATCTGCAGGGTTCAGGAGTGTATAGTGTGTGTGGGTAGGCATAGGTGCCTCCAAACTCCAAAGCAATCTTGGATGCTGCTGAAAGATGAATCCTGCGACTGCCGACTGGCGCTGGCGGTACCCACCCGTTGAAACTTGAAAGTCGCTACCTCCTGGTTGAATCGAAAGCGAAACCGGTCAAGCACAACTGCCGAACCCGTGGGTGGGTTCTGGATCATTCTTCCGTTCCGTCAAACGGAAGAACCGAAGTGGCGTCTTCTGGCGGCTAGTATAGTAGAACAGGGGAAGAAATAGCTAGTATAGTAGAACAGGGGAGGAGTGCTGGACCACAGATTCCGCCGAGCTCAAAAGACATTGCACACAACTGAATTGATGATCCGAACCTAGTCGTCCCAAAAACCTTTCGCATCTGATTCACGGACTTGCCACTTGCCCATTCCTGATGACGAGCGGCGACCGATCCATCAGAATCAGAAAAGGCAAAGCACAGGCGCGACGACCAAAATTGCTGTCGCGCTGAGCGGCTGACCGCCGGCGACGGCGAACAAGATCCACCTCCGTCGGTTGTACTGAAACCTTGTTCGTAATTGGTGTAGGCTGATTCACATGTTACTCCAGCTTCATGTGGCAACTGTTATGCGATGGTTGTACTGAAAATATATAGGCGCTGCTTTCTGGATGTCAGCAATCGCAACAAGTGAAAATACTAGCATTTCCACCTGAGCTCTTTCAGATAGGTAGCTAGATGGATGCATGGATTAAAAAGCGCCTGTTCCCTGCGCTCCAGAATTTGTGCGTCGAGGAATGCATCTCCGAAATTCAGAGTTGTATTGTCCAAGGCAGTGTTGGATGCTGTTGCATCTCCTGAGTCCTGTCATCCTGTCTTGTGGTTGCCGGTTTCTCCCGGAGCACGCGGACCGGACCCATGGGTTCCTCCTGTCGAACATTCCACACCACCGAGCTCTCTTGCACTGCCTTTTTGGACGGTCCGAGAGAGACCACTACTACTACTCTTCAACAAAGAAAGCCTTCTACCATCTGATTCATGAACAAACTCGGGCATTACAGTTACAATGAACTTGCTGCGACCATCTGAATTCTGAACAAGGCAAGAGCGACCGAGCTGAGCGGAGGCGGCACACGCCGGCGCCGCCCGAACAAGTTTGACGCTGCTACTACAGATACAGAAGTGAGTGATTCCGGAGCTGTGGAGTAGACGCCACCTAGTCCCGCGCTTGCGCATGGAAACTTAAGCAGTCAGCCTCCAACTCCAAGCGCTACTGACAACGTCCTCCTCTTCAAGTCAAGGAGTCCAATTGGAAGACATGATCATCTATCCAGAACCTTCTGTTACAGTAGCCTTTGCCCTTTGTGTTTCGACTTGGGTGGAATTCTTCTTTGTTTGAAAAACATATTGGATCGAACTTCTAAATAATAACAGGGATATTGCTTCCATTTGTTCTTGTATAATCCCACCGAAATGGTACATGTTGTACAGTAGTAATCTTGATGATCTATACTATACTGCCTAATAATCAAATCAAGATCTCAATGTCGTCTACGCTAATATCCCCATAAACAAGCGGCTGCTGACTGCCAGCGCTGGACGATGTTCTGCTGGCGCTCGCACTCGCGCTCGGCGTGGACCAATACGCACTACTACTGCAGCTAGCACCGTCGCCATACGGCGGCGCGCATGCTGCCGTGCCTGGCACCGTCGCTCCACCGCCACCTTGCGCGGCGCTGCTAATCCCAGGGAACGCGCTGGGCAGGACGGGCGGCGTCGGCTGCGCGACGAGAGCGGCCGCCGCCCGCGCGTCGACGATCTGCGCGTCGGCAGCCATGCCGGCGTCGGACGCGACGCGCTGCACGGAGCGCGGCGACGGCGGCGGCGGCGCGTGCCCGTGCCCGCGGCCGCCGTAGTAGGCGGCGTAGTAGGAAGCGGCGCGGTCGGGGAAGTTGAGGTGGCACTGTCCCGCCGGCGCCCGGCCGCCGGCGCGGAGGAGGCACGCGGCGGCGTCGTGCGCGACGGCGGCGGCCTCCGGCGCGGCGTAGGAGCCCAGCCACAGGCGCTCCCGCGTGCCGGGCACTCGGATCTCCGACACCCATTTCCCCCACGCACGGCGCCGCACGCCCCTGTACCGGCACCGCTGCCGCTCCGCTCCTCCTCTCCCGGCACCACCACCGCTGCCGCTCGCGGCACGGCTCATCGTCGTCGACGGAGCGACCGTCCGACAGAAGCTGCTGCGTTTGGCTGGGCGGTGGCAGCGGCCGTGTCTGTCTGTCCTCGATCGCCTTGGCTGGCCAGGGCGGCTGAGAGGCGGTCGGTTGTGCTGGTGATCGTCTGCGATGGAGCACACGACGACATGTGGGACGTGAGCGTATTTATAAGGTGCGGTCTAGTTAGATGATGAGAAGCATATCAAATTATCAAGTCAGCGCGGGCGGGGGGCGTTGACATGATCGGCGGGCGCGAGTAAAATAAGGGCGGATTGACCTCACCTTCATTCTCCGGGTGGATATAATAATCATAAAAAAAAAGATGATGATGAGGCACGGGCAGGGGGTGGTAAACCATGCACGTGAGGGCACTACCGCGCTGGCCAAGTCAGACGAGAACGAGACGACAGCTTTTGGTTCGACGGTGGTCGTGGTCATGGCCGAAACGGGTTGGTTGGTGCCATGATGTTTTGTTCTGCGACGGTGACTGGTCTCGTCTCTGATTCGTGCACCCATGCACAGTCAAAGTTTCCACTGGTACTGGTCGGTCAGACGCGGCACAGAGCAGAGCTGAGCTCAGCACGCGTGCCGTTTTCCCGTGGCTGTGCATGGTCCGTGCCCCGAACTACCTTGCCCCATGGCTTTTGCGTTGCGGTACCGTGCCTGCCTGCCCGAGCGCCGAAGCGGGGGGCCAGGGACAGCCGACAGCAGCCGTGTGTGTGCTAGCGCAAGCGCTTACGCGATCTGCGAGTGCTACCTCTCTCATGTGCGGTTTACGTTTACCGGACCGGATACCGGGGGCGTATGTGGCGGCTATAACTGAGACTCAAGGTGGTGTGACCAGTGAACATCACTGTTGCATACCTTCTAGACTCACTCTGGGTATTCGGTTCTAACCGAACCGATCAGTTCGGTTCCAAGGTCCCTACACAAGTTCGGTTCTCAGAAAATAGTAACTGGTCGGTTCTTTTCAGAAATGGGAACCAAGGAAATTCGGTCTCGGTTAGTCAGTTCGGTTCTGGTTATAACCGAATTAACCAAGGCTACACAAGATAAAAAAACAAAAGAGAGAAAAGCATATCTGCTCGTCGAAGCCCTGTAAACCGGCGTCCCTGCGGGGAGCGCCTCGCCTCCGTCTTCGTGTGACTTGCCGCAACCGCCTCTCGCCTCCGCGCATCCGTGCCTCCACTCGACCTGTGCGGCTTGCGTTGGGGGTGGCGGAGGGCAGAGCGACGAGGGAAGGTGAGGGGCGGAGGGGAGGAGAGGAGAGAGAGCCAGGGCGGCAGGGGGCGCACCGGCCGCCGGCGGAGGGATGGAGAAGATGGCCGGAGGGTGAGGCTGGACGATGACGCGGCGCCTGGAGCTATGAACGGCTGGTCTCGCCACTTCGTCCGTGATTGTGAGTCGTGGAATATGGCTGTTGGGGGATGGGGGCGGCGCGGCGCACCAGCTGCCGGCGGAGGGATGGAGAAGATGGCCGGAGGGTGAGGCTGGACGATGACGCGGCGCCTGGAGCTATGAACGGCTGGACTCGCCACTTCGTCCGTGACTGTGAGTCGCGGAATATGGCTGTCGGGGGATGGGGGCGGCGCGGTACAGGAAGAGGAAGCAGAGGGGGTTGGTTTCGGGGAGGAGTGACCGAGCGAAATAACTCTATTAGGCTAATGGGCTGTATTGTTTTCATGGGCTTTACAAAGTTCAGTTGGTATGGGTCAATTCGGTTAATCGAGGGCTGGAACCGAAATAACCGTACTAAATTCAGTTCCTGGGATTCTAGAACAGAATTTGGAACTGAACCGATCGGTTCGGTTAGTTCGGTTTCGGTTCTGGTTATTTCAGTTCGGTTCACGATTTTTGGTTTTTTGTGTCCGGAGTGATCCTGGACTACAGGTTTGATTGCCTAGTTTTTTTTACAAGGTGGTTTAATTGCCTAGTTGACACTACAAAGTTTTCTCAACTTTGCCTTATTTGACTTCACTCCAGCGGACAATCTAATTAGGAACGGTAAGTCTTGTTCATTTGAACTTATCCGCCGGCTCATCCCTATATTTCAACTTATTTTCTCTCACAAAATATTATTAAAAAATAATTGAAATCAGCTAGTTTATCAAACAACTGAATGGGATCTAAGATACAAAATTAACTAGTTTTCACTTTAATAATCTTCCTATAACCCATGGATTAGTGAACTGAAGTGTTGTTTAAACAAGAACTTAAGACGTTTTCAGGACTAAGACTTTTCACAGAATTTAACGAGCTTAGAAGACCACGAGTAGCATGCATCACTAACAGGGAACCAAAAGCATGTACAGACACAAGAGAACGAGATGGGTCAGCGAGCTCGAGTGGAGTCGAAGCAGAACAAAGTGAAGGGAAGAATGCGCCCAAAGCTACATGAACAAATCGGCTTCGGCGGCGTCCAACCAAAATCAGCGATCTAGAAAGATTGACGCGTATTCATAAAAAAGAAGAAAGAAAGAATGATGATGGATACGAAAGTAAATACAGTCAGATGGACCAGTGTGCAATATCACCTTTACGCGTATTCGTAAAAAAGAAGAAAGAATGAATGATGGATACGAAAGTAAATACAGTCATGGACCAGTGTGCAGTATCACCTTTATATTTTATCTTCTATGCACAGAATTTGTTGGTATTTTCAACGCTTTCAACCAAAGTGTGCTCACGTGAATGAGACTAAAGTGAATTGTGATAGCGAGAAATGCATTCCGTCCGCTTTTATCCTCGTCCTCGAAAAGAACGAGAGAGGGGCCGTGAAGGCTCATGTTAGCTTTGACGCTCGTTGAACGTTTTGTAGAGGTCTCGACGAGAGGAACACTTGGTGGCACGCACAAATGGCACGAAAACCATTAATCACATGGCAAAATGATCGATCTGAGTGGACCGAACTGCTGATTGTTGACTCGCAGTTCCCCGGATGGCCGGGCATAGGACCCTTTCTTTTAAGAACTAGTACTTCCTCCGTCCACCGGAGATCGCATTTCGTGAAAACAAATGTTTTTGAAGTTCAACAAAATTTATATAAAAATTTATAATGCAAAAATAAATACCAATAAATTTGTTTTAACATAATACGGTGACTTAGTTAAATTTGGATAATTTAACTTAGTCGCATTCTTGTGTGGATTAGTGGATAGATTGTGTATATGCATCCTACTTTTAAAATTTATAAGCACTTCTAAAAAAGATTTGTCGGATTCTAGGAGTGATTAAATATATTGTTTTATAGGAATACAAATGTATTGATGTATCAGACTCACTCCTAACATACACTGATACACCATACCCATAGTTGAGCCAAGTAGATCCTGAAATTAACTACAGCATAAGATCTTATCAACAACATCAATTTTGAGGATTTAAACTAGCAATTGTCGAGATCGACGAAGTCATCGTAGGCGTCTTATTGTCGAGAGATACATCAAATCGAGAATTTAAATCCAGATGGATACTTTCCACCACTAAAAACCTAGACAATTGAGCCATGTTTGGTTCCATGACACATAAATATAATAGTAAAATTCATTAATGGCCCGTAAACTTGCACAAAGATGTTATCTAGGTCCCTAACTCTTGAAATTTTTTATGTTTGAGTTTTGAAACTTGCATGGCAGTGTCATTTAGGTATCCACACTTGCATGTAAATACCTGCTAGAACTTTTAGGGCTCATGAATCAAAACTCGAGAGATAAGGACCTAATGACATCTCCATGCAAGTTTGGGACCTATCACTGTTCAGGGGAGTATTTAACTATTTGTCGTCCTTAGGGAGGGAGTGGCATGCCTCATGCCGTGTCAGTGACCCATGTGGTTCCATATGCCATTGGCACATGTTTTCATATCATCCATAAGTATGTCAAATATGAGAATGATGTGTATTCGGGAGTTAGTTAGGTATATAGTAGAATAGTAGATGGTACCGAGTTCGAGGACCGCGGATGAATTTTACTTCAATCAAATATAATATATATAGGAACCGGATATGAGATGTCAACTAACCTGTGTCCTGTTGCATTGCCTCAGACTCACGACGGGCTGAGGACGATGACCGCCCACGCGCGCGCATATTGAACTGTTCTTCAGAACTTGAAGAATAGCAATGTCAACGACACAAGTGGCGGTGCGTGATGTCAAACGAACTGACGTCAAACGCGACCGACCATATACATGCAGATGGGGACATTTGGTACCACGCTCCTAATAATTAATATACTCATATGCTGACTCCTTGTTAATGTTAAGGAGTACGTGATTGGCGGCGGCATACGGGAAGTTGACTCGTACTCGTAACTCGTCTGGGGTACACAGTTGTACGTGAGACACTGAGACGTGACGTGAGCACGAGGTGGTTGTTTTGGGCTGCCGGCCTAGTCAGTCGGCTGCGACGGCCCAGTCCAACTTGCGCTGGTTTTTTACATTAAAACTACACTTCCTTTCGACCAGCTCCAACTTCACTTATTTTGAAAAACTATTTAAGAATTTTGTAAAGTAAAAATGGGCTGCAATAAATATGTTATCTAGCCTTTTAAAAATAGAAAAATTTCCCTTACTTTTAGGTGACCTCAAAAAAAAAATCCAAGCATGTGCGCTAGCTATCTAAAGAGGAGATATAGCGAGGATTCCTAAGAACTTTTTTTTTAAAAAATATTCTACAAAATGGCTAAATTATAAATTTGACTACTAATTTTATCTAGGCTACTGGAGTTTTGCAGAGTGGTGTCAACTGTGAATGACTATCTCTGTTTGGTCATGCCACGAGCTGAAATCTCGCATCTGGCCCTCCACTACGGAAGAGATTCCAAAAATTATACGTACAGTAGATTCACGTGCATCCCTACGATCGCCTCCAAACCAGGCCTTGTTTAGATGTCTTAAAAATACAAAAAATTTGACTATCTTTTCATTACATCAAATATTATGTCATATGCATGGAACATTAAATGTTGATAAAATAAATAACTAATTATACAAATTAGTTATAAATCACAAAATAAAATTTTTAAGCCCAATTAAACAATAATTAGACAATATTTATTAAATATAAATAAAAATGCTACAGTATTTTTCAGGCTAAAAAAATTATCATCCAGAGAAGGCCCACGTGCCTTTCATGTGGGCGTGCGGGTGCGGCGCCTCTGTCCCCATCCGGCCGCGCCCTGTACGGACCCCTTAGCAGCATCACTTACTCACTTTATTTCCTCCTCGCTCTCATTAGCAACGGGACCCAATAACGATCGTGTTCAAATTTGCTTTAACATAGGCCTGGTTTAGATTGCAAAAAGGCTAGAAAATTTTACTCTTTTTCCATCACATCAACCATCACATTAATTTTAAGTCGCTTGCATGGAGCATTAAATATAGGTAAAAACAAAAACTAATTATACAGTTTGGTTCTAAATCACGAGACGAATCTTTTAAGTCTAGTTAGTCCATGATTGGATAATATTTGTCAAATACAAACAAAAGTGCTACAGTATCCAGAATTCTAACTTCTCAGTTTTCACCCTCAATCTAAACACGGCCATAAACAAATAGAAATCGCAGGTGCTTTTGCAACGGCTCAATCTGTGGGGCAAAGGTAATCACCGTCATATGATGCTCCATGAATCGGCACTCATTCTCATCTCATCTTACCTGGGAACGCTGCTGGTTAAACCAATCATCATCAGCAAGGCACATACTTCGTACTACAGTAATAGTCGGGGTTTTTTCCAACTACAGTACGGTTGTTGGCGTAGGCACTTACGTACATACAAGTAACAAACGACAAATGTCATGTGACCAAGCCAGTACTCGATCTCTGCTAGTACTCTCCCATCCCATGCATGATGCATTTGCTTGCCAAACACACATCAATGAAGGTCGATCATCGACACATCGATCAGTTTTATTTATTATTATCTATACTCTGCTTAACACAAAGCTTCTCCTGATTTTGACTTAGCCACGACATGCGTTCGGCGTGTCGGAAGGGATGGAGGAGGAGCTCGAGGACATAAAAATAAGCGCAACGTCGTCCTCTGTACACAGGACCAGGACCAGGACCAGAAGAGACGCGTCGTCAGGAGCGTCAGAGATCCGATCTCAACTGCGGCCTACGACTACAAGCTACGGGTGCGCATGTGGGCGCACGGAATGCCGGAATGGCAACGTGCATCGTCCTGAGCTCCTTTTCCTGCGTCGTCCCGTGCATGATCCATGGCATGTGTCTCCACCGTAGCGCGTATCGTATCGGCGAATGCATGTGACCGTATTTACGGTGCGCCGCAGCCCGCATGGTTAAGACGACTAGCCGGTACTGAAATTACAAGAAACACCGTTGACAATTTGATTTTAAGTTCTTGTATCACATACTAAGCTTGAAGATGATGATTTTCATAAAAAAAAAAAAAGCTTGAAGATGATGATGGTGACGAAGCGCACTGGGCTTCTGTTGCACCACCATGTCTATATTTTTTTTATATATTTTTAAAGTTATACTGGTACCACATAAGATGAGAGTACTCTCTCTGTCCTGCAATTTATTGTCGTCCTAGCACTTCGTTTTGAGTGTCTAGGTTCATAGGCAAGGTGAAGAATTCAGACAACGCTCCTGTCCAGGTGCAGATAATGAACGCTGCACTTCATCCAAAGCTAGAACATCTATTATAATGGGACAGAAAAAGTATATAAAATTATCAAGAGCAGGTAAAATAATCAGTGCCAAATTATGTTCTCAGGGCCAGAGTACATGTTCGTTGTATCGCCTATAATTCTCGGAAACCAGAAAAAGAATCCACATCCTTTGAAGCCCATAGTAATAAAATTTTGGCCATATATACAACAATAAGATCGTGTGTATATGATAGATATCTGTGGACATAACATATGTCGGTGGCGTTACTAGCATGTTTTTAGGCCGGTCTGATGAGAAGAGATATTCTACCTCCGGCGACGACATCCACAATATCCTTCGATTGTCGGAATATTACTTCTTCAACAGCTCCTCCGGCCCACTCTTAACCGTCGCTTCGCGCGGTCAGTCCATCTGGGTGCACGCGTCCTTGACGCCTCTGCGTATACCCCTCGCCGGCAGAATCGTTCTCCCCTACGCCTTAGTCGATGCTGCAGTCTCCTTTTCCGATCTCAGAACCTTGATGTAACTGGATCTTCTTTGGAAGATCTTTATGTAATATGGCTACATTAATATATAATGTTTGTTGTTGTAAAAAAAAAACGATATATATAGATATGTTGCACATTCATGAAATCCTGATAATAAATACCATATTGCGCTATCTTACTATCAAGATGGAGTACTGCAAGTCCCTTTTTGCTACCTGTATCCGCACGCCCTAGCTAGCTAGCGTGGTGGTCCATACGTGGCCATCTCCTCCTATATGTGAGGGCTCAAGAGAGGATGGTTCGTCATGACTCATGAGTGATGCTAGCTGCATTAGCTCTCCTTTAGTACGCGAACTGATTATAGATCAGCTGGTTGGGTTTCTTGTGGTGGCTCGTATTTTTGGGTTTAAATCCTGGTACTCGTATTTTTTTTTGGGATTTTCCTAGAATTTTCCGGCGCTACACATTAAGTGGTAGGCGACGTCCCCATCGACAGCGAGGCGCCTGTGGTGACTTCGTGAACTTTAAGATTTGCCGGCCTAGTCCTTTGGAGGTACTCATAAGGATAGGGTTTGCGCAGTGGTGGATCCAGAATCGAACCACGAGGGAGGCTAAATACATAGAGCGTGCGAGTTAGGCTCAAATCTTACTTGTATTTTAAATTTATGAGAGCTTTTTGACAAATTTGAAGGTGAATTAGACTAAAATTTCACTTCTATTTATAGTCTACAAGAATTTTTTTTAACTTATTTTAAGACAAGTTGGGTTAATTTGGACCACAATTCTCTTCCCATTTTTGGGGAGGGGGGGGGGTGCAGCCCCACTAGCCCTCCCTGGGTCCGCCCCTGGGTTTGCGTACGTGTGTTCATAGGAGTGAGTCTGCGTATGTATTGGACGTATGCGTTATACTGTGTAATCTAAAAAAAAAAACTCTCCTCTAGTACAAGGACAGAAGATGAATTGATATCTATTTCCTCCGTTCTAAATTTAAGTTGTTTTTTATTATTATTTTGGGTGCATCAGCTGTCTCTACGTATAATATATGTTTATAAATCTCGCGACTTAAAATTCCAAGTGGGGAGATCGTAGATGACAATTCTTTGCCCTATGTAGAGATGGAAATGGGGTGAAGGACAACGGCACAACTATACTAAGGGTGCATTTGGAATGTAGGAACTTCATAGGAACTACACAAAAAATTTTATAGGAAACAATTTAATTTTAAAGAAAGGGTTAATGCTCTTCATATTTTGTCAGTGCCTTGTTTAGTTTCCAAAATTTTCTCTCAAATTTACTATTAAAACAAAAGATTCCCCATCACATCAAAATATCAGTATATGCATAAAATACTAAATGTAGATGAAATCAAAAACTAATTGTACAGTTTGGTTGTACTTTACGAGACGAACATTTTGAGCCTAATTAGTCAATGTTTGGACAATTTTTACCAAATACAGACGAAATGCTACAGTGACACTATAGTATTTTTCCCCAAATTTGCACATGCAAACTTTAGGAACTAAACAAGGCCTAGTTGTGATATTTTTTTGTGCACATAGTTACAACTATACACGCATCGATTGGATACACATGCCACAAAATCTCTATCTACAAATAATAAAGTGTTGAAAAATCTCACGCATGTGCGAATCGTAGGTTCATCATGATTTTGGTGGGTGTGGAGTTGCACTCTCATCCATCACTTGCTCTATTTTAAGTGTAGTTGGTATGCTAAATTTATTTCCCACCTAATATTTTAATTTAATAGTCCACATAAAAGTGTGGTATTGTACTATATTAACATTATTACATTTCAGTTTAAATATTTTAGCGATGACTTGTCCAATTTCTTAAAACAAGTCATTTTTCTATCTTAACAGTGAAATGTTAGCAAACCGCTGTTTGGGTTCCTAGTGATAGAACCCGCCCACCCGAGTTTAAGTCCCCGACTTAATATAGTATCTGCATTTTTTTTGAATTTATTCTATTATTTAACGATACTATTTTTTTAGTGGTAGGTGACTTGCCTCTCGTTAGCGAGACGTTTGTGGTGACTTCGTCAATCTTGATTTATCAGTCCAACTCACTTCTTCGGAGGTGTTCATAGGGATAAAGTGTGTGTGCGTGTTCATAGAGTGAGTGTGTGGTTTATCGGTGATGTCGGTCTTTTGTTTTTTTTTTTGCTACAGGTGAAGAAAACCCTTTGCATGGATGAGATGTCCAATTAAATAACTTCATAAAGGATATCTTTATGATTTTGATATTCTTTGCAAACAAGTATTCCTCTCATATGCTGTGACGCTTTTTAAAAAAATCCTTTCTCTTCCGCTCGGCGGCCAAATACAGCGTCTCCCTCTCCACTCCCCAGCGTCTTCTGCTGCTCTGCCGCCGCACCCAACTAAAGCGCAGTGCGTGGCCAGCAGTGGCTTCACGCTCACACCGCCTCGCCAACCGCGGACCCTAATCCGGCGTGCTGGGCGCGAGCACGGAAGGAATCCCCGTAGAGAGGAAGGAATCACCGGCAGCGGGTGGAAAGCTCCACGGGGCACAGCACAGGCAGGGGCTGCAGCCTGCAGAGAAGGCCGCCGCGACCGGGGCTGTTTCGGCTCATGCCTGGATCTGGGGGAGAGGGACGCGCGGCGCCGCGCCTCGCCGGATCCCGTGCGTCGGCGGCCGGTAGTTCCAGGTATGGGTGGTTTTGCCCTGCCCGCTCCTGTCTGGGTTCTTCTTGGTTGGGTCTGGGCTGGGAGTGTAGGGAACCGATGCTGTTCCCGGTTTTTTGGTTGGTCTCTGGGCAGAGTCGTGCGGGAGATGCCGCTTCGCGAGGTTGGCGGTGGTTGGATGCTGGTAGCGGTGAGGAATTCCGCAATGCCGCTTGATTCGCTTGCATGAAAATTCATGTGCCCTGCCGCGTTTCTTGAATCCCTATCGTTGCTGTTCTTTTGCTTTTCCTGCGTTTTTGGAAAGATTTGCTGTTTTTTTTCCTGGGATTCTTATGTTTCTTATGTTTTCCCTGTTCTTTCCAAATTGTTTTGCTACTAATGATGGCAAGAACATATTATGGGCGTGAACTTTGAACCGTATCTGTTTTGAAGACTATTATACAAGCTGTGGCTTTTCTTCTGATGTTCTCTTTCCCTGATTCCTCGCCCGCCCAAAAAGTTTCGAGGTTTCACTATTGCAGTTTCAGGTCTTTTCAGCTTCAGTTGTACTAGTTCTTTGAAGATTTCTTTCTTTCTTTGCTGGAAGCCCCGTTCAATCTGCCGGACGTTTAAATTTACTATTTAGCTTGTTGTTACCGTCGCATGATACAATCTAATCTTATGGAATTTTATTCTTTTCCCCACCTTGCAATGTTGCTATCCCATGCTGTCCTAGTTACTCCTTATCACGTGTTACGTACTATAGATGTTCACTCGTTCATCTGCTTGTCATATATAGTACTACAATAGTAGAGCATCGTGTAGGTGAAGTGTTGATTTCTTAGGTTTGGTGAGGCGCGACTGATTCCAATGGTCCCATGTTCGGTTAGAAAATTTGGAATCTATCATGAGTCCCTGACCCTATCATGTATTATTTCGCAGTGATGGAAAATTATTGATTTCTAAACAGTGTACCTTAGAAGCTTGCATTATTGTCAGTGCGTCTTGACACCATTTATGAGCTCTGTCCGTCCTTTTGAAATAGCTAGGCAAGGACCCATTTTCCTTGCGAGACACTGCTTGTTCTTGCACGGTGACATCAAAGTTGGGCTCGCACCAGGGTTATAGGGCATTCAGAGATTTTCTTGTGTACCGAGCTTAAATTGTTTGACCAAAGGATTGCCTGAAAGCACGCACTGAACAACTTTGTTAAGTACTGTTCCTTTTTTTTTTTAATGTAATGTAGTATTGTTCTGCCTGTATGTCAAAATGAAACCTCAATTGTGGCTCTCTATATAAATTTCCCTTGTTACTTTGCAGGGTTTACAAGTAAAGTTTGCACAACCATAATGAATTAGGTACACACTACAAGATGGCAACTGAGGTCAATCAAAACTTTTTTGCATGGTCACAGGAGGAAACTTCTGTTCAAGATCTTTCACAGGTTATCTCTCTTTCATCATTCATTTTATTGCCACGTACGATGTACAGTCAAGGAATTTATCTGAAGCGATCGAAATTGTTAGAATTTCTATGGCCACTATTAAGCACATATCTGTCTGTCGAACCTTTTTTTATTGGCATTAGAATAAATGGATTCAAGCCAACGCCTAATGATAACTGTGAACCTATGTGCCAGTGTAATAGAAGTTGCTAAAATTCCATAATGAGTACTTTTCCATAATACATTGTATCCAACCCTGGGAGGTGCACTAGTTAGTGTTGTTGACCTAAAAGCTCCTTGGAAGCTGGCAGCCTTTCTATAAGTGAAGAATCATTGCATTCTTTGTAAGTAATCATCATCATATGTTCATATTCTCACACTTCTTTACTATATGTCCTATTTCTTCCTTTAGGGAACATCGCAAATGTTTGGTCATGGTTCCATATCTTTTGGAAGATTTGACTTGGAATCATTAGAATGGGAGAAGTGGTCTGTATTTACCAATGACAGGCGTCATGAAGAATTTGGAAAGTTCAATGGATTAGTTGCGAAGAAGAAGGCATACTTTGAAGAATACTTTAAGAGGATTAGGGAGCTTAAGGCTTTACAGCAACAGAACCAGCAAACTGAACTTCATCTGGAGTACAATGGTGATGGCAGCGATTCTAGTCAAACAGGAGAATATGAAGCAGCCACAGCCCACGGAGCTCCTACTGAATCTGAAACACTTGTTGATGATTCCGCAAAGCAGACAACAGCTGTAACCACAATTGAGCATGGAATGGAATGCTATGGTTATCATGAGAATGGAAGTTTAGTGAATGAAATTTCTGCATCAACCCATTCTTCACCAGTTGGTAATTTGCAGCAAATTGGCAAACAAATGAGAGGGAGCAATAGTGGCAAAACGGGTGTGTTAGAGCAAGATGCTAATTCCTGCCAAGATGATCCTATGGTCCATGACATTATGATCACTCCTAATAAGAGAACAATTGAGAAAGACTCTTGGGTTGGTCAGGTGTCAAAAATAATTCCGAAGACTGTCAAGATGACTAGTAATGTTTCTGATCACACAAATGTTTCCAAGGTATTCACACATTGACTTTGGACATATTTCCATCTTGTTCATTGTTGCAATCTGTATGTGCACTCTTTTCTAATAAGTTGACTAATGACTATTGTCCTGGACCTGGCTAGTGTGCAAGACAGGAAATAAATGCCTTTTTTTTATGGAACTTCAGAACTTGAATTCATAAGCTATGCCCTATCTATTTGAATTACATTGATGCATGCCTAAGGTGGCTAGATTGATTTCTTAGTTTCCTGTTACTTTGGCCATAGACATATATTATGTGTTTTATTATGTAGCCCAAAAACATTTTTCATGAATATAAGCTATCTTTTTTGAATATTTTCAGGGACCCTGTTCAGGCGACCCCAGTGTGATAAACCAGATGTCAAAACCAGAAAATACCCTGTCATTGCGAAGGCCAAGAGAAGCAACCAGCGATTTAGTTGGCACCGCTGCAAGAAGTGGTATTACAGGTTTAAGAAGACCTTCAGCAGCAGCATTACAGCGGCCCTCTACCAGAGAACGGCGACCTGTCACAAAAGATGTTTCAAGGAAGCATGCTGAAGTTAATACTCCATGCTGTCCATCAACTTCTGAAAGACGCACGATCATCAGAGATTCGGCACTAAAGCATGACAACAATGCTATCCCATGTCGACCTTCTACGGCTCACAGGCGCCCTATCGCCAAAGAATCAGCAACAAAGCAATGCAACATTGCTACTCCACGCCGCCCTTCTACTGCCGACAGGCGCCCTGTCACCCAAGGTTCAACACCAAAGCTATCCAACATTGCTTCCCCACATCGACCTTCTACTGCTCACAGGCGCCCTATATTCAAAGAATCAGCTCTGAAGCATTTCAATGTTGCTAGCCCACATAGGCCTTCTACTGGTCAAAGGGACACTAGTGCCAGAGATAAGCATATTGGTATTGCTACCTCATGTCTGCCATCTGTTGTCAAACAGTGCCCTATATTTGGAGAGGGTGGGCATAAGCATGCTGATGTTGTCACCCTGAGTCGTCCTTCTACTGCTGATAAGCGCCCCATTGTTAGAGACGTTGCACCAAAGTATGCCACTTTAGCTCTGCCAAGGAGGCCATCTACTGCCGAGAGGCGCCCCGTTGCTAGAGATGTTGCGCCAAAGAATGGTCTGCCACACAGACCTTCTACTGCAGAGAGGCGCCCCACTGCTAGAGATGTTGCACCAGAGAATGGTCTGCCACACAGACCTTCTACTGCAGAGAGGCGCCCCATTGCTAGAAATGTTGAACCAAAGCATCCACCAGCACAGAGGCCTTCTACCTCTGAAAGACGTCCTGTTACCAGAGAGACTGTACTGAAGCAAACTAATGTTTCCAACTCACGTTTGCCTTTGACGCCAGATAGATGCCTCAACAAAAAAAGTGTCATTTCCACTCCAGAGCGCCCTTCTACAGGAGGAAGGTGCCCTATCACCAATGGCACTGCAGTCTGGTCAAGAGCAATGCCAAACTATTCAAAGGGTGCTATGGTCACAGAAGTATGTTGCGACACATTCTCTTACCATATCACATAATGTATTAATTCTATTCTAAAATGCAGAAATAGATTAAGATAGATAATTTAAATGACTATATTTTCTCATTTGAAATGCCTGTTTCCTCTCTGTTCCTCATGCAGGTTACTCCCCAAAAGGCAATGACTCCCAGGGTTGTTAAAAGTAGCAAGCTAGAAACCCTAAGGTGGTTGTAGCTAACTTTTTCAGGGATACTCAACTAAATAACTTGCACTGAGATTTGACTGTCTTTTTTGTGGTGTTTGGCAGCTATGCAAAAGAAAAGGTGGAACTTCAAGTCGATAGAAAGCAAAAGTCAAGGTGTTAATTCTACCATGGAGCTCTTTTCAGAATAATTGTACTAGGGATCTGGAGTTCTGTGGATTTCACAATTGGGTCAATTCATTGCTCTAACCTCCTTGTCTTATTTTTCAGTCCTTTTTACCTGCCTTCAAGGAAAATGTTGACTTCCAATGTTAGAGATGATCAAGGCCTTGAAAAATTCAAAAAGCCAAACAAGGAGGTGATAAGCTTCTTTTTCTTTCGTGCTGCTGGTCCCCACTACATGTGAGCCTTTAGTGGCTAACAATATTATTTATTTTGTCGGTATCCGAATGCTTCTATATACACTACTGATAAACTGACTAGTGACTATAACTGTATAAATTAGCTTCCCTTTTTCACCAAAAAGCCCTAGAACAAAGGTTGAAGCAATGATATTACATTATAGAAAGAGTAGGCATACTGAAAACTGGTGTACACCTAACTATGGGTTTTGTAATTGTTGTTTCCAGCTTTGCTCTCAAGTCTAGAACCTTTCATGCATGGGATCTCTTGATAGTACCAGCCATGGTTATGATGGCTACTAGTAACTGGCTGGTAAATATAAACTGTCTAGTTCTGCCTCTCAAAACCCTGACCTTTTCGTCCAAATACAGTAATGCTTCCCTAAATGTCATCAACATCTATTGAAATTTGTAGAAATTTTGAGTAGGTTAATTGCATGGAAACCAATAGTCTAGCAAGAATTTGTCCTTCAGGTCCAAAGCTGGCAGCTGGTTAGCTTATAAGTGAGTGAAACCTGTAATTACTTTTACTGGTGACACTAGATCTGAAATGAGAAAATGAAACTACTCTATTAAAAAAAAAAGATACCGAAATTCATCACTTGTGCTTATTTACCAATAATAACAAATCGTTGGGCTTGCAGGAGGGAGTTCGGTCTCATGCTTACAAATCAAATAATGTAACTCCTTCACAGACTGGAAATGTGAAGACAAAGGCTCCTGTGGTATGAGCTCCTATCCTTTTCTGTTTATAACAACCATTCTGCCTTGCAAAAGCATTCATGATGGCTCTTACAATTCCGAAGTCTATAACCTGAACCTTTAATTTACTAATGCTCACCTGATCATCCAGCCTCCACCTCTGCCTCTGCCGCCGGGCCGACCATATTGCACTGAGAAGAAACCGAATGTCAACAATTCACCTGTTGGTGGAAGAAAGCCAAAGTAAGCTATTGATACGGAGCACCAGAACCTGTCTCCACGTTTCACTTTACCGTTAATCTTCTCGTGTTCATTTCTATGTATTCCGACTCACACCAGGTCTTTGGTCCTATGCAGGGCCTCAACTCCACGCTGGCACTAACCCATCTAGGATCCTGCAGCATAACTCTGAACCCGTGAAGATAAAGCTAAGCATCTGACGTGACCTAGAAGCCGCAACCATCAAGCAACGATTGATGTTATCTGTTGTAGTTTACCAGCACTCTTGTGACACCTGTGTTAGAGTAACCGTAGTAGTGTATGTAGCAACGTGTAGCATATATCCACTAATGTCTAATGGCACTCGTAGTAGTACTGTCCTGGATTTAACTACTAGAACATTGTATATACCTTGAATAATTGGACCTTTAGCTGGACAATATCGACCCAGGAATTATCCCCACGATTTTGCAGGTCACATGCTGCTCTTGTGCCGTTGAAAGATGTTCATATCATCTGTAGCTAGCAATTGACTGATCGCTTGCTGTTCGCATGCCTGTGTTTGTCCTGTAGGAGTACTGCGTTTCTTCTGGTGCTGATCGCCAGCGCTGTGTATCCAGCTGCTGAAATCTGATGAAATGTTGGATTTG